>CAUDNR010004530.1:26738-40946 GCA_958430865.1 Entrophospora sp. SA101 | reverse complement strand
ATTTTTTATTATTTTTGAGAATGGAATTTGATTGGCTCAAGCCGGCTAAGCCGTTTAAAAATTTCTTAGCCGGCTAAGCCGATAAATTTCTTAGCCGGCTAACATCACTACCAGAAAGGCATGACCTTTTTGTTTCAGCAGACACTAATGACAATGCTCAACCAAAGAATATTATTATTTAGCTAATTTTACCAGAAACAGGAAGAAATGACAAAAATGGTCGGATAAGGTATATTATACATAATTATACATTATTACCATTTATATTACTTATTTTATATACATTATTAACTTTTTTCATAAAAAAACCAAGGTAACAGATCTTTAATTTGCCAAATTCCTACTTCAAAAACATCATCAAAAGATAACTTTAAGAATCATTTATAATTTATACCCTCTAATTATCAAACCTTCAAAGAGTTTTTTAGTGCAAGCCATTTTTGTTCTTTAAAATTTGACAATTATTGTGGAAAACAGTCAGCCCTTTCTGTTTTTGTTTTGTCATATCACTGGAAATCCACATAATGTTTTGATCCTGGTGTTGTTGTTGCATTTGGTAGTGGAGGATTCTCATCATCATCAAAATATCATGCATCAGGTCCTAAGAAAGCTTTATATCAGAAATGTCATCGCAGTTGCCTGATGTTTTTAATAAATGAAGCCTATACAAGTCAGGTATATTTATCTATTTATAATTGAAATGTTGAAAACAATCCTGTTATGTTTGGTTTTAATAGTAGAAATACACTGATTCTATTGGTTTTTAAGATATGTTCTTTATGTGAAGGTGTCTTCCAAAAACCACAACACATCTATGCTCTCAAAGTTTGTAAAAGCATTTGTTTGACTTTGTAGAACAGAGATGTCAATGCTGCAAGGGAAGATACGTGATATTTTTATTTATATGTACAACAACAATGGAGATTGACCCGATCATAGCATTCCACAGAAATTAATATTACCATTATCTACCTCACACATCATCTAACTTACACTATCATCCACCTTGCACCACTACCTAATTCATCATCTACCTCACACCATCATCTACCTTGCACCATCATCATCACCAATACTATCACATCTAATTTCACATTCAATACTATTATTCTACTCGAAGATCAAGTGGGAGATGATGCTATTAACCTTAGTTTTTAGTAGAAGGTAATGACAGTTTTTGGCTAGCCTCTACAAAGCTTGGTACATCTCAGTGATGCATATATATTTATATATAGAGTCAATACCAGTGTTACACATTGGTTTTGAGAAACATTACAGGTAAGGGTTTGAGAGTCTGAATTGATTATATCCTTTTGATTCATTCAACCCATTTTAAACCTTGTTAGTCGTAAGTATCTGATTTGATTGGCTAAATTAATTTCGTCAATTTCGTCAAAAGATCCTTGGCGATAAATATGAATGTACAACTTTATTGATTGACTAAACTCAGCAATTTCATCAACCATTCTTAGTAATGCTATTAAAACAGCTTTTGCGAGTCTCTTTAAAAATTATTAACCATCACTCCCATAAAGTAATAACCATTAAAATATTTTACTCAGCCACCTATCAAGTATTTGTTCAGCTTTGAAGAAAAAAGTAACAGCGTTTTTGAATAGTCATAACTTTTATACAAAGAATTCTACCCAACATAAGAGAATATTCATTAAAGGTGCAGTATTACTTTATCTTTAATAGTGAAGTTCAAGTTTATTTTTTTTATTTTTATTTCTAATAAAATTTACTAATATACACTACCTGGAAGAAAGTATCCGGACGCACCTTTTTGATAATTCCGCAAAATTTTGCATAGCATAAAAAAATTTTTTTACATCAATTTGTAGCCTAGGTTCTTATGATCATGTATATAAATTTTAATGTTTCTAGCATCTACATAAAATTTTCAATTAAAAAAAACCGAAATGTAATTAAAATCGCAATTTTCTTCTCAATTTTTTTACAACTATTAGAATTTCTCAAAATATTGTGTACTAAAAATACATAAATTTTATATAAACTTGAAGCTTAGGTTCTCTAGAATATTCTTGTGATTTTTTACCATGTGTAAATAATTATTTAATAAAATATAATAAATTTGAAAAAATTAAAAAAAAAATTTTTCAAAGATCTAGATTGATAAAAAATTTTAAAATGCCAAAAAACGAAGAGCTGACCGATTTACAATGAGCCAACATTTTGGGCCTCCATATGAGTAATAATAACCTTACTAAAATATCAAAGTTACTTAAAATTCCAAGAAGTACAGTACATGATACCATTACCCGTTACAGAAATGCTGAAAGTTTGAAAAGTGCACCAAGAAGTGGTTGGCCCAAAGCAATAAATGAAGATGACCAAGAAATTTTAAAAGAACTTGTACAAACATTAATAAGAACATACTAAGAACAATAATAAGAACATACTAAGAACATTAATAAGAACATACCAAGAACATTAATAAGAACATACTAAGAACATTAACATCAATATTTATAAGAGGAAAATTATTATTTGAATATATATGTCAACAAAAAAAAACAGCAGGACGAAGGCAAAATGTAGTGTGGGAATATTGAGAAAACTCTTTCACACACAGCACTATATGGTATAATATCACTACATTAAAAGTTGTAGATTTTTACATGGATCATCTACTGAGAACCACCAAACCTTTGATGTTCCATTTGAAAAAACAATTATTATCATATGATGATATCTTTAGTTTATATTTACACATCTATGGCAATAATATTTCTTCTGATTTCAGGCAGCTATCTATACTTTTCCATATTTCATGTGCTGCCTCAACTATCAATTTGTATTGTTCTATTTTAATGCCAACATTTATTTAATTAATAATAATAATAATTAATACTTCAAAAATATTAACATTAAAAAAAGAATAAATATTAAAAATTATTACTGACCAATGATTGATTTGATAGCCAAGTTCACAAAATGAGCTATGCATCTAAGATTACATGCAAGTTTAACATTAGCACCATTATTGCTTTAAATTTAACAACTCCAATTTTATTGAGAGCTGGAGTGGTCATAAAGACAATATAAATATTGATTTTTTTGTGGCATTAAAATGATAAAATTGTATATGGGAAATGACCACTCATCTAATACTGAAATATATATAAAATATTAGTGCAACAAAATTAAATTATTATTTTGCAATCATTTACCAATATTAAGGTTTTTCCAACTTCTAATTCTTTATCAATTCTATTATTTACTCTGGAAATCTCTTTGCACACCAAGTTTTCTGACAATTCTGTGTAGGATTTTCTTATTATAGATTGACATGATAATCTTTACCAAATATGTAATTCGGCATTTCGGAAACAATCCTGCATTTCGGGAATATTTCAGCATTTCGGAATTTTGAATTTTAAAAATCAACTTCTGAAATTATTTTCGGATTCGGCAATGCTGAATATTTCGGATTTGGCAAACATCCTTAGTTGTAACAAAGATAATAAATAAATATATATAACTATATTCTTAATGTTATAATGGAGAGATACAAAACATATCTATTTATATTATCAACTTATAACCTCATTAACTAGACTGTTCATGTCAAAATCTTCAATATCATTTTCAATCAAAACAATGGGCTGTGAATTAAATTCTAATGAAATGTCTAATACTTCATCATTATTTGTATTTATTATTGTTTCAGATGATTGTAAACTTGATAAAATTTGCTCTTCATCTTCTTCTAATGTCACATCTTCATAGCTTTCTGCAAGTGATTCATTCACAATTTGAACTATTTCATCATCATAATTGATTACTTGGTGTTGATGATAATTAAGTAATTCTTTTTTTGTATTTCCCATATATACCTTTGTTAAAGATTCAATTGTTTCAAATGATAACTGTATTTTTCATTTGCTATATATATACACTCACAACTTGCTGCATGCGGTGTTATTGAGAATAATTTAATAGCAAGAGCTTGAAGCTGATTGTTTGAAGGAAAGCAAGTGTTCCACCATTTTAAAGGGGATTGTTGTTGTGAGTTAAAATCAATTTTTTAAATTTTTCTTTAAGATTTTAATAATTTAAAATCGTCCTTATTTAATTCTGATTGTTGGTCGAGCAGAATATGGTCTTTATATACGTTTTGAAATGTTTATGAAGTCATAAGGAGGTTGACTTTTCTTATGTCATGTTTACAAATAATTATTGCAGCAAAGCTTATGAATTAACATTAAAGTCATAGAGTAAGTCATAATGACGTTCTTCTTTTTTATGATCCTTCAAAGATGAATAATATATTGTAACTGCAAAGGATGATGATAGATATGAAGTAATGTATTTATGTTTATCTCTTAAACGGTCAGAGTATTCTTTAATGGTAACACAAATTAAAGTTTTGATCATTCTTATTGGTCAATTTAACGATCAGCAAAGTAAAAAAAGTTAATCGACCAACTTTTAAAGAAGATTTTATAAAAACCACAAGGACAACAACTAGATTTTTATTTATAGATTAATCTCAAAGATCATCTTCGTATTAGAAAGTGATGCCCCCAGAAAAAAATTTTTATATCAGAAAAATTTTATCAGCTATCGATAGCCGATTAACCGTTTAGGGGATAATAATAAATTATTGTGACAATAAGCGCGTTCGAATTATTAATATTTGATATTTAGGTTCATAAAACACGTGACTTTTGTGTGCAGCAATTTTTTCGGGTAATTCATTGGTCGTTTTGTTTGTTTAAATTATCCTTCCCCTAATTTTCAAAAAAAAAAGGAGAATTAAATTTGAACAGCCTAATGAAGATAATAATAAAATTCTTATCTAAATATAATGACACAATTATTCATTTTGCTCATGTATCAAAATAACAATTAATGTTTCCTGTCATCCAGCAATTACAATTTCTAATTCTGTAATTATGAATAGTAATAGTGTGATGAATAAAGTAATATACAAATATAACCATTTAAAATTCATGAAACAAAATTGGAAACTATAAAAAATAAAAAAGAAAAAGAAAAATGACAATGGATCAATATTTATTACAGAAAAAAAAGTTAAGACCATAACACTGATTTCAAACAATTTCAATTATTTTCTCAATTTTTTGTTTTTTCTTTGGTTTTTTATTTTTATCATTATCTACTGATGATAATGCTTTTATTGTTGTTGCCTTATCAGGATCCATATTTGCACTCTTTCTTTTTTTCTTACTTCCAGATTTATTATTATTGTTGTTGTTGTTGTTGTTGTTGTTGTTGTTGTTGTTGTTATTATTACTATTATTATTATTGGAAGTGGTGTTTATGATGGTGGTGTTAGTATTTTGTGGTTGTGGATCTGTTGGTATTACTTTTCTGAATTGTTCAGTTAGATTTTTTGGTCTTGAAAATGGATCAAATGGTAATGAAATTTTTACTATTTTTTCAATTAGTGATTAATTAATTATTAGTAATTAATTATGATAAGAGAAATTTAATAATATCATCATTTACCATTATTATAATTTAAAAACTGAATACTATATTCAGACAATTGATGATTTTTATCACCAAGAACTTCTTCAAAAATTGGTCCAATCACCATTTCTTTCATTGGTTCAATCATTCTCTAGAAGAGGAAATGAAAAAATCAGTATTAGTTATCCTAATTCTTAATATTCAAAGATAATAATCATAAGACCAAGAAAACAAACTAACATGTCCACGTTCTTTTCTTACCACATTTTTTTTATCTAATTTTTTTATTAAAAAAATTTTTCCAAATAGTATTTAACCATTATTTGTAACTTTAAATATAAAAAAATAATAAAGGGGCTTACTAGGCGAAGATTCAGCAGATAAATTAATAGATTCGTCAGATTCTTCGACACCTTCATCTTCTGAAAGATAAGAATCTGGAACAAGGAAATCTTCATCCTATAAAGTGGATCATGAGCGGCAATAATTATGTGTAGAAATATTTTTTAATTTAATTTGATTTATAAATACTTTAAGTTCATCTTCTTCAGGTTCTTCTTCATCATCATCACTCTTTAATTCCTCCCCATCATCAAGTTCCCATTCTGCTTCACTATCATAATCATAATCAAAGTAATCAGGATCTTTTGCAAAGGGACGACGACCGGTAATTTTTTTACTAGTTTTTGTCCAGGTTCCTTATATTTTTAAAAAGAAACCATATTCATTATTAACTTATTACATTATTATTATTCCATTAAATATGCACATACCATAATATGATGGACGATGGTTTTCTCCAAATTGTAATAATTTTATCCACACTTTAGATTTATCATTTAACAAATTTAATTTATCTTCCATTGACAATTCTTCAACAACTGAATATTGATCATCGGATTTAATATCCATCATCTTTTTATTGTCATCACCATTAGCATCAATGTCATGGTCTTTGATAACCATTTCTTTGTAATTTGAATTAATGGTATTTTTTAAAGAAAATAATTTTTTGATGTTTATTGGAAGGTTGATTCCACGCTTCTTTAACAGCTTTGGTCGTACAGCTGATAAATATTCTTTAATATAATATTCTTTGGATTCTAATTTCGATTGTTGTTGTTGTTCTGGCAACTTTATATTATTAATATTATTATACTCATTTAAGACCAACTTTTCAAAATTAGCATCTAGAGGATGTTGAAATTTGTTGATAGGTGCCATAGTCATTGTTTTTATAACATTAAATGGCCGAAAAAAATTATAGAAAGACTCGAGTTTTGGATCATTATAAATTAGTGCTTTAAAAGGTTATATTTAATATTTGTTAAAATCGTATAATAAAAAAATCAATTTTTTAAGGTATTAAATCTTACCTTTTTTTTCTTTTTTTGTTTCAGTTCTTTGAACTAGAGGGAAGAATTTTAAGATATTTGTCTTGGGAATTGGTTTTGCATCGGTAGATTTACGAGCTGACATTTTTTAATTTTAATAATTGATAAATTATATAAAAAAAGCGCGTAAATAAGAAATCAAGATAGATTGCCTTTTTTGGAGATGGTATAATTACGGTGCAGATCATCTATAATCATTAATTGCTTATAGTGACAATTGGTCAGCTTCAAAAATACTAATACAAAAAATTTTATATCATTTTAAAAAATTCAACCAATGAATTTTATTGTTTATGACTCAAACTTCAAAACTTATCGGCTAGATTTTTCTTAATTGGCTGAGCCTTAGCATTTTGAAAATTCCAAATTTTGTTATACACTTAAGAAATTGAGACTAAGTAAATTTCGTGTAATAAAATTTTTTCATGGAATATTTTTACAACGTATCAATATATTGGATTGTTATTATTTGTATATTTATTTTCGTTTTTATTAATAAGTAAAAAGTTCAATTCAATAAAAAAAGCTTTAACGAACATATTACATTAAAAGAAAATCATTACCAAACTTGAATATGTAATTCATAATACAATAGAACCTATCTGAAAGCATAATACTTCTCATCAGAAATAGTACAGGCATATCTCTTTTATATTTCCTTTTTTGTATCAGTACTTTTGTGGGATATAATTGAGGTGGGATATATCTCGAGCAGTTGATCATTTCACATGACTTTTAATTTAACATAAAAATTTTTATTCAATATTAATATCAATAAATTCTGTCAACAAGAATTGATGTTTTGCTTTATCTACAGAACTATTTAAACGTTTCATTAATTTACTGACATATTTAACATCTTTTTTGTAGTAAATTCTTGTTGTTCTAAGAATCTTTTTACAGTTTCAGATGCTTTTCCTCCTCCTTCTATAGAAATAATAGTTTCCAGTTTTATGAATTTATAAATTTTTATTTTTATTATTCAATTATTAGGATAAAAGAATGTGCACATATTATGCCTAAGTCAAAACCAAGTTCTTTTATACATGCAAAAAAGATACTTTGTCACAACTGTGGAAAAAAGATTTTATTTTTTATTGTTAAAAGAAATCAGCTATGTCTTTCTTTGTTGTTAAAGGAATCAACCAAGTTGTCACCAAAAAAAAAAAGAATAATTGATATTATTTCTCTGTTGTTAAAGGATTCAACCAAGTTGCCACAAAAAACCCCCACTGTTATTAATATTAAGAAATTAAAATGACGCCAAAAAAATTAGCAAAATTTATTGTAAAACGTTATATATCATTTACAAATAAGGTTAAAATAGGCAATTGTTTTGACCAATTAAATCGTGAATTTAAAAATAAATGTTAATAGAAACATTTAATGTGGGTTAGATTCATTTTGTCAACAATCACTTCACCAACAAGCCCTTTAACAGTTGGTTAAAAAGTGTTAAGAAACAGAAATTTGATAAAATTTAATTTTTAATTCTTAAATTTTATTGGCTGGAATCAGGGCTGGCTGCGCAACTCAAATGAGCACTTGGCTAATTAGGTTTTTAACCCCTTTAATGTTTGATTGGAAGGCCTGTGACTTCCAAACTTCCAAACTTCCAAAATCTTCCATTGGAAGCTTCCAATGCACATCACTGCTGTATATACGAAAATTTATTATTACATTTCTCTCGAAATTAAAAATCTATGAAAAGAAAATTCGAAACAAATTTTTTCTATGTGAATTGACTTCCTTTTAAAAGCTGAATTGAATGATGATGGCAGTGATACAAGGTTAATATCAAAAATGAAAATACTATCATTTTTAAAAATAAATGTAAAAAAAATTATTAAAAAAAACTCACCAGATCAAACAGAGGATGCTTCTCAAAGCATTGAAGAATATGGTAAAGAGGGGCAAGCTAACAAACACATGATCGTTCATTACTCATTTATTCTTTTGTAATAAAAAGACCTCCAACTACCTGGCAGATTTCGTTGAATATTTGATGGATACAAATAGCAGAATAAATAGGTAGGTGGTGGTGCTTTAATGTTGATTGTGGGATAGTTGCCAGGCCTTGATGGTGTGTGGTGAGTAAATACCAAAGATGATTTGTGATTTGGTTTATTTTAACATTGTGAAGAACACAGTTTATATTTTATCCATGATTTTCAATATAAAATTATGGCAGTTTACTATATGGGGCTAAGGTTGTGGGCGAAACCTCTTAATGACTGTCGAAACTCTGTCGAAACTCTAATGAACAATTAATGTGTAACCTGTCAAAACTCTGATGATTGGCAAAAACCCCAAATGCGAAACTCTGCCGAAACTCTAATAAACAGTTAATGTGTAACCTGTCGAAACTCTGTCGATTGATTTCTGGAGGAGTTTCTCCCGCAACCTTATATGGGGCATGGTCAATAGAAAAGGGGTAAACGTCAAAATCATGATTTTGAGTCAATGCCACATATATATGTAACTCATTGCAAGGAACAATACCCATTTCGCTTAATAAAATTTTGAGGTATTTTTTGTTAAAGCTTTGAAAAATGGTAGTAAATTATTTGAGATGCAGATCTTTTTTTCGATTTTTTCAAAATCGTGATTTTGACGTTTACCCCTTAGGGTTTGTATTCATGAATATCATAGGGGGGTCATACAGTGTCACACACTATTAAAATCAAGTGATCAACTCATGTTTTTAAGGGATTTTTTTCTGTTTTAATAGTGTGTAACCCCCTTAATGATTTTCATGATATTCATGAATAAAAATCCTATTACCTCTTTCCCATTGACCATGCCCCATATATGAATGTGCTGCTAGGCTTAGTATTTGACCAAGCCTCCTATATTGTTAGGATCAAATAGTAAGTTTAAAATAAGACTATATGATACAGTTCCTAAAATTTTACTTTTTTAATGTCCATTAGCCATTGGATTGCATATTCATTACAAATATTGTTTATGAGGTCACATCTGGTATTCAACAGAGTACCATTACTATGAAGCGTTGTTGTTGTTGATTAGAATATTCTACAAACAAATTGGGAGTGAATTTGAGGTAATCATTGCAAGTTGTGATCATTGAAATGATCAAGGATTAACAATTCTAGAATTTTGGCACCTTCATAGGTTATATCTTTGACACATAAAATTGCAGATTTTACAATTGGAAGCAATTGATTACTTTTTTTAAAAATTGGTTAAGTTTTTTCTTTATGCATGAAACTTTATATTTGATATTGTTGGTATCTTGCTTTGCCTGCCACTCCTTGTTCAAAGGACATTTTGAACATGATATATGACTATGGATAGTGGCTCCACATTTGCATAATTTCTTCTTTGAGTTGTTACCTTCCTCATTCTTACATTTTGTATTCTTATTGGTATCAGTAGTGTTGACTAGTGAATTTGGTTGTGTTGAAAGACAAGTTGTATTCACATGGTTGTAACTAAGGATGTTAGCCGAAATTGTTTTTAAATTTCCGAATATTTCGGATTTGAAATGTGCATTCCGATATTTTTCCAAAATGCTGATATTGAAAATGCCAAAATGTGCCAAAATGCCGAAATTCCATATATAGAAATGGAAGTGCCTAAATTCCATATATAGAATGCCAAAACACTGAAATTCCATATTTATATATATAATAATAATATATATATATTTTTTTTTCCAAAAGATTTTATAATATATATGTTCATTCATCTTCTTCTCATTAATATAACAAACTTTAATGAAATAAGAACAATAATATAAGAATTTAAGATAGTTTATAAATAATACAGAAAATTAAAATTTTTATTTTGAAATTAATATAATAATTAATAATAATAATATATTTTTTTTTTTTTGAAATTATTGAAATTAATATCATTATTTTAGGCCTTTAGGCTGTTTCATTATTATTTATACCGTCAATTTTCACCCTTCTCACTAAGAGTAACTAAATATTTTTTTTTAGCTATTAATTTTTATTTTTAGTTCAAATTTTAACAAGAACATAAAAACATTAATAAGAACATACTAAGAACAATAATAAGAACATACTAAGAACATTAATAAGAACATACCAAGAACATTAATAAGAACATACTAAGAACATTAATATCAATATTTATAAGAGGAAAATTATTATTTGAATATATATGTCAACAAAAAAAACAGCAGGACGAAGGCAAAATGAAGTGTGGGAATATTTTATTAAAACCCCACTTAATTCACATGGGCATCACTCTGCAGAGTGCAACAATGCTGGGGCAGAGCCTATGTACAATCATTACAAGCTCATTTAGCCAATAATTGTCCAGCATGTCCTGATATGATTCAAAGATTTTATCTTGAAGTTTTATGAACAGAAAATTTGGCTGAAGATATTACATCAACAAGTTCCAGAAATTCTAGAATGTCATTTCAATCAAATAATTCAAATAAAAAAATAAAATTTGATCAAAAAACAATAGATGACTTTTGTGAAAATAAAGAATTATCAGAAGGAAAAATTGAAGCCATTAACATTGCTCTTGTGAGAGCATTTGTTTGTTGTGGGATTCCATTCAGTGTAATTGATAATCCTTTTTTTCGAGAACTGCTTTATCAACTACAAGCAAATTATGGTCCTCCATCACGACAAACATTAGCTGGACAATTATTAAGTAAGGAAATTTCAAAAGTTAACCTAAAAATTGATCAGGAACTAAGTAATGCAGAAAATTTAACACTTGGTAAATATTTATTTTTTACAAATATTGTTTAATTAATGTTATTTTATTACTAATTAATATATAACATATATATTAGCTCTAGATGGGTAGACTTCACCTAATTCTCTTTCTATTTATAATTTTTTAGTTTTAACTCCTGATCATAAACAATATTTATATTGTCTTTGGGATTATTCTGAAACACATCATACTGGTCAATTTTTAGCTGCTGAAATAAAAACTGTTTTAACTAAAATTGGAGTACAAAAATTTGGTGCTGTTGTAACTGATAAAGCTGCAAATATAAAACTAGCTCAAGAATTAATATCAAAAGAATATCCAAAAATCATCAATATTTGATGTATTGCTCATTTTGTTAATCTCATTACAAAATCTATAATAGGTAGGTATTTTTAAATTTTTATTAGTAAAAAATCTTTTATTTTTTTTTAATGTTTATATTTTTACAAATATTAGAATATGAAAGGGCATCTAATTTATTATCAGAATGTTTAAAAATTATTAAATATTACAAAAAATCCCACATTTGTAATAGTCTTTTATCAAATGCAGCAGAAACTTTTTCAATTAGGGGTGGAGGACTCCAACCATTTGTTAAAACTAGATGGACTTCAATATATGAATCAACAAATTCAATTTTAAGAATGCATTTGCACTTAATGAGGTTTTTTTTTTTATTTAATTAAATTATTATGTATCAAATTATAAATAATTTGCTATTTACATTAATATTTAATAATAATATTAGATTGTTAGAAATCATAGTGATGAGATTACTAGTAAATCTGTTAAAAAAATTTTAAGAAGACGTGGTTTTTTGATGAAGTTATGACATTATCACAAATACTACTACCTATTAAAAATGCAATAAAATTAACTGAAGGAGATAACACAACACTTGCAGATGTTTTTGTCCAAATAATTCACCTATCTTACAAATTAAAAAATATGAACAATAATGATATGACTGGACTCCAACAACATGCCATCAATGCCTTTAATAAAAGGTGGGATGGGTTTGAGATTGGTCCATATATACTGGCATATTTCTTGCACCCTGCTTATAGAGGTTAATTTTCTTTATATATATATATCATTAAGAGATTGATTAGTTTAATTTTTAATTCTTTAATTTTTTTATTTGTAATAATAGATGCAGGCATCAAAAAGGGAAAATATCAAATTGTGGTTAAAGCAGCAAGTGAGATTTGGCAGAAGTTTGGTAACAACAAAGCATCATTAGAAATTTTATTATTACAAATGCGACTTTATAAATTATACAAACCTCCATATAATGAGATGTATGTTTTTTCAAGTGATACACCTAAAATCTGGTGGAATTCTGTAGATACTACCCATGATTGTTTACAAAAATTGGCAATTTTAATTCATGATATCACTCCAAACAGCGCTGCATGTGAAAGAACTTTTTCTACCCTTGGTTGGATATATGGCAAAAGGCGTTTACGTTTGACCATCTCAAAAATAGAAAGTATGGCAAAGATAAGATCATATTATCTTTCAACAATCAATAAAGAATTAAAATATCCAGGTGAAAACATCAGTGCTTTGGAATTAAAATCTTTAGTTGAAGAAACATTAGATGATCAAGAGGAGGAGGAAGATTTAGAAGAAGTGGAAGAAGAGGAGGTGGAGGATAATCAATAAATGAAGAACCAATAGTTCCAAATCATCAAGTATTTGTGGTTATTGAAAACTTTTTTGAATTGAATGAAGTTCCATTTGTTTTGGATCCAGATGATATTGATGATAATGATGGTTCAAGTTTGGAGAACAATATGAATAATGAAGTTGGCAAATCAAATGAAGATTGTACAAATGATTATGATTTGGATGATGTGGTGCAAAATTATGTAGATTAATTATGGGTTATATGTTAAATTTTTGATTATAATGTATTTTATATATTTTTTTATAAGATTGATTATGGATTTATATATTTTTGTTAAATTTTAATAATAAAATTATTCATTACTATTTTATGTAAGTTGTTAGCTGAATTTGAAATATTTAAGCATTGGCCAAATCTGAAACTATTTCAGACAAATAAATTTCAACTATATAAAACTTAGTTAAAGTACCAAAATATAAAAATAATAAAAAATTCAATTATAAAAATTAATGAGTTTAATTGCTAAAACATTACCATGTAACATAAATTTGATGTATAAAAAAATGATTAAAATGATTTAAAAATAAAAACCAAAAATATAAAAAACTTTTTCTAAATCAAATCTTTTTCTATCACAACAAATACACCATGATTGGGAACCTCTAATCTCACTTTAGCCATGCCTCCTACTTTTGATACATTGAGACAAAGACATTTTTTATTGTATATCCATCCAAGAGTTGAGAAAACTCTTTCACACACAGCACTATGTGGTATAATATCACTACATTAAAAGTTGTAGATTTTTACATGGATCATCTACTGAGAACCACCAAACTTTTGATGTTCCATTTGAAAAAAAACAATTATTATCATATGATGATATCTTTAGTTTATATTTACACATCTATGACAATAATATTTCTTCTGATTTCAGGCAGCTATCTATACTTTTCCATATTTCATGTGCTGCCTCAACTATCAATTTGT
>CAUDNR010004530.1:0-22187 GCA_958430865.1 Entrophospora sp. SA101 | reverse complement strand
CAAGTTCTTAGCCGGCTAAGCCGTTTATTACCTAATTTGGTAATTTTATTTCCATAACCAGAAGATAACGCGGAAATATATTACCAAATTTAGAAATTATGTATGCAGATTATTAGCCGGCTAAGCCGGCTAAGGTTTTTCTACCGGCTAACATCACTACTTTCTGGGTCTAAACCAACAACCTTTTTCCCAGTTAGATCTAAATTCCAAAAATTTTTATTGCTGTTGTCATTGTCATTATTATTATTATGATGAATTGGATTTTTTATATTTATATTAACAGAAACCCCATCTGTTTCAATATAGCAGCCAAAATTATCACCAAGTTGTTCAACTTTGAAAAAACGTGACCATTGAACTAATGCTTCATCACCAAATTGCATCTTGTCCATACCATTATTGAGACCAGCTTCAGAAATAATGTCATATAGAGCATCTGTATCAATTGGTATATGACAGGTAGTGAAGGAAAATTGAGGAACCTATGAATGAATGAACAAATGAACAAACAAATGAATGAATGATGAATGAATGATGATGGCAGTGATACAAGGTTAATATCAAAAATGAAAATACTATCATTTTTAAAAATAAATGTAAAAAAAATTATTAAAAAAAACTCACCAGATCAAACAGAGGATGCTTCTCAAAGCATTGAAGAATATGGTAAAGAGGGGCAAGCTAACAAACACATGATCGTTCATTACTCATTTATTCTTTTGTAATAAAAAGACCTCCAACTACCTGGCAGATTTCGTTGAATATTTGATGGATACAAATAGCAGAATAAATAGGTAGGTGGTGGTGCTTTAATGTTGATTGTGGGATAGTTGCCAGGCCTTGATGGTGTGTGGTGAGTAAATACCAAAGATGATTTGTGATTTGGTTTATTTTAACATTGTGAAGAACACAGTTTATATTTTATCCATGATTTTCAATATAAAATTATGGCAGTTTACTATATGGGGCTAAGGTTGTGGGCGAAACCTCTTAATGACTGTCGAAACTCTGTCGAAACTCTAATGAACAATTAATGTGTAACCTGTCAAAACTCTGATGATTAGCAAAAACCCCAAATGCGAAACTCTGCCGAAACTCTAATAAACAGTTAATGTGTAACCTGTCGAAACTCTGTCGATTGATTTCTGGAGGAGTTTCTCCCGCAACCTTATATGGGGCATGGTCAATAGAAAAGGGGTAAACGTCAAAATCATGATTTTGAGTCAATGCCACATATATATGTAACTCATTGCAAGGAACAATACCCATTTCGCTTAATAAAATTTTGAGGTATTTTTTGTTAAAGCTTTGAAAAATGGTAGTAAATTATTTGAGATGCAGATCTTTTTTTCGATTTTTTCAAAATCGTGATTTTGACGTTTACCCCTTAGGGTTTGTATTCATGAATATCATAGGGGGGTCATACAGTGTCACACACTATTAAAATCAAGTGATCAACTCATGTTTTTAAGGGATTTTTTTCTGTTTTAATAGTGTGTAACCCCCTTAATGATTTTCATGATATTCATGAATAAAAATCCTATTACCTCTTTCCCATTGACCATGCCCCATATATGAATGTGCTGCTAGGCTTAGTATTTGACCAAGCCTCCTATATTGTTAGGATCAAATAGTAAGTTTAAAATAAGACTATATGATACAGTTCCTAAAATTTTACTTTTTTAATGTCCATTAGCCATTGGATTGCATATTCATTACAAATATTGTTTATGAGGTCACATCTGGTATTCAACAGAGTACCATTACTATGAAGCGTTGTTGTTGTTGATTAGAATATTCTACAAACAAATTGGGAGTGAATTTGAGGTAATCATTGCAAGTTGTGATCATTGAAATGATCAAGGATTAACAATTCTAGAATTTTGGCACCTTCATAGGTTATATCTTTGACACATAAAATTGCAGATTTTACAATTGGAAGCAATTGATTACTTTTTTTAAAAATTGGTTAAGTTTTTTCTTTATGCATGAAACTTTATATTTGATATTGTTGGTATCTTGCTTTGCCTGCCACTCCTTGTTCAAAGGACATTTTGAACATGATATATGACTATGGATAGTGGCTCCACATTTGCATAATTTCTTCTTTGAGTTGTTACCTTCCTCATTCTTACATTTTGTATTCTTATTGGTATCAGTAGTGTTGACTAGTGAATTTGGTTGTGTTGAAAGACAAGTTGTATTCACATGGTTGTAACTAAGGATGTTAGCCGAAATTGTTTTTAAATTTCCGAATATTTCGGATTTGAAATGTGCATTCCGATATTTTTCCAAAATGCTGATATTGAAAATGCCAAAATGTGCCAAAATGCCGAAATTCCATATATAGAAATGGAAGTGCCTAAATTCCATATATAGAATGCCAAAACACTGAAATTCCATATTTATATATATAATAATAATATATATATATTTTTTTTTCCAAAAGATTTTATAATATATATGTTCATTCATCTTCTTCTCATTAATATAACAAACTTTAATGAAATAAGAACAATAATATAAGAATTTAAGATAGTTTATAAATAATACAGAAAATTAAAATTTTTATTTTGAAATTAATATAATAATTAATAATAATAATATATTTTTTTTTTTTTGAAATTATTGAAATTAATATCATTATTTTAGGCCTTTAGGCTGTTTCATTATTATTTATACCGTCAATTTTCACCCTTCTCACTAAGAGTAACTAAATATTTTTTTTTAGCTATTAATTTTTATTTTTAGTTCAAATTTTAACAAGAACATAAAAACATTAATAAGAACATACTAAGAACAATAATAAGAACATACTAAGAACATTAATAAGAACATACCAAGAACATTAATAAGAACATACTAAGAACATTAACATCAATATTTATAAGAGGAAAATTATTATTTGAATATATATGTCAACAAAAAAAAACAGCAGGACGAAGGCAAAATGTAGTGTGGGAATATTGAGAAAACTCTTTCACACACAGCACTATATGGTATAATATCACTACATTAAAAGTTGTAGATTTTTACATGGATCATCTACTGAGAACCACCAAACCTTTGATGTTCCATTTGAAAAAACAATTATTATCATATGATGATATCTTTAGTTTATATTTACACATCTATGGCAATAATATTTCTTCTGATTTCAGGCAGCTATCTATACTTTTCCATATTTCATGTGCTGCCTCAACTATCAATTTGTATTGTTCTATTTTAATGCCAACATTTATTTAATTAATAATAATAATAATTAATACTTCAAAAATATTAACATTAAAAAAAGAATAAATATTAAAAATTATTACTGACCAATGATTGATTTGATAGCCAAGTTCACAAAATGAGCTATGCATCTAAGATTACATGCAAGTTTAACATTAGCACCATTATTGCTTTAAATTTAACAACTCCAATTTTATTGAGAGCTGGAGTGGTCATAAAGACAATATAAATATTGATTTTTTTGTGGCATTAAAATGATAAAATTGTATATGGGAAATGACCACTCATCTAATACTGAAATATATATAAAATATTAGTGCAACAAAATTAAATTATTATTTTGCAATCATTTACCAATATTAAGGTTTTTCCAACTTCTAATTCTTTATCAATTCTATTATTTACTCTGGAAATCTCTTTGCACACCAAGTTTTCTGACAATTCTGTGTAGGATTTTCTTATTATAGATTGACATGATAATCTTTACCAAATATGTAATTCGGCATTTCGGAAACAATCCTGCATTTCGGGAATATTTCAGCATTTCGGAATTTTGAATTTTAAAAATCAACTTCTGAAATTATTTTCGGATTCGGCAATGCTGAATATTTCGGATTTGGCAAACATCCTTAGTTGTAACAAAGATAATAAATAAATATATATAACTATATTCTTAATGTTATAATGGAGAGATACAAAACATATCTATTTATATTATCAACTTATAACCTCATTAACTAGACTGTTCATGTCAAAATCTTCAATATCATTTTCAATCAAAACAATGGGCTGTGAATTAAATTCTAATGAAATGTCTAATACTTCATCATTATTTGTATTTATTATTGTTTCAGATGATTGTAAACTTGATAAAATTTGCTCTTCATCTTCTTCTAATGTCACATCTTCATAGCTTTCTGCAAGTGATTCATTCACAATTTGAACTATTTCATCATCATAATTGATTACTTGGTGTTGATGATAATTAAGTAATTCTTTTTTTGTATTTCCCATATATACCTTTGTTAAAGATTCAATTGTTTCAAATGATAACTGTATTTTTCATTTGCTATATATATACACTCACAACTTGCTGCATGCGGTGTTATTGAGAATAATTTAATAGCAAGAGCTTGAAGCTGATTGTTTGAAGGAAAGCAAGTGTTCCACCATTTTAAAGGGGATTGTTGTTGTGAGTTAAAATCAATTTTTTAAATTTTTCTTTAAGATTTTAATAATTTAAAATCGTCCTTATTTAATTCTGATTGTTGGTCGAGCAGAATATGGTCTTTATATACGTTTTGAAATGTTTATGAAGTCATAAGGAGGTTGACTTTTCTTATGTCATGTTTACAAATAATTATTGCAGCAAAGCTTATGAATTAACATTAAAGTCATAGAGTAAGTCATAATGACGTTCTTCTTTTTTATGATCCTTCAAAGATGAATAATATATTGTAACTGCAAAGGATGATGATAGATATGAAGTAATGTATTTATGTTTATCTCTTAAACGGTCAGAGTATTCTTTAATGGTAACACAAATTAAAGTTTTGATCATTCTTATTGGTCAATTTAACGATCAGCAAAGTAAAAAAAGTTAATCGACCAACTTTTAAAGAAGATTTTATAAAAACCACAAGGACAACAACTAGATTTTTATTTATAGATTAATCTCAAAGATCATCTTCGTATTAGAAAGTGATGCCCCCAGAAAAAAATTTTTATATCAGAAAAATTTTATCAGCTATCGATAGCCGATTAACCGTTTAGGGGATAATAATAAATTATTGTGACAATAAGCGCGTTCGAATTATTAATATTTGATATTTAGGTTCATAAAACACGTGACTTTTGTGTGCAGCAATTTTTTCGGGTAATTCATTGGTCGTTTTGTTTGTTTAAATTATCCTTCCCCTAATTTTCAAAAAAAAAAGGAGAATTAAATTTGAACAGCCTAATGAAGATAATAATAAAATTCTTATCTAAATATAATGACACAATTATTCATTTTGCTCATGTATCAAAATAACAATTAATGTTTCCTGTCATCCAGCAATTACAATTTCTAATTCTGTAATTATGAATAGTAATAGTGTGATGAATAAAGTAATATACAAATATAACCATTTAAAATTCATGAAACAAAATTGGAAACTATAAAAAATAAAAAAGAAAAAGAAAAATGACAATGGATCAATATTTATTACAGAAAAAAAAGTTAAGACCATAACACTGATTTCAAACAATTTCAATTATTTTCTCAATTTTTTGTTTTTTCTTTGGTTTTTTATTTTTATCATTATCTACTGATGATAATGCTTTTATTGTTGTTGCCTTATCAGGATCCATATTTGCACTCTTTCTTTTTTTCTTACTTCCAGATTTATTATTATTGTTGTTGTTGTTGTTGTTGTTGTTGTTGTTGTTGTTGTTATTATTACTATTATTATTATTGGAAGTGGTGTTTATGATGGTGGTGTTAGTATTTTGTGGTTGTGGATCTGTTGGTATTACTTTTCTGAATTGTTCAGTTAGATTTTTTGGTCTTGAAAATGGATCAAATGGTAATGAAATTTTTACTATTTTTTCAATTAGTGATTAATTAATTATTAGTAATTAATTATGATAAGAGAAATTTAATAATATCATCATTTACCATTATTATAATTTAAAAACTGAATACTATATTCAGACAATTGATGATTTTTATCACCAAGAACTTCTTCAAAAATTGGTCCAATCACCATTTCTTTCATTGGTTCAATCATTCTCTAGAAGAGGAAATGAAAAAATCAGTATTAGTTATCCTAATTCTTAATATTCAAAGATAATAATCATAAGACCAAGAAAACAAACTAACATGTCCACGTTCTTTTCTTACCACATTTTTTTTATCTAATTTTTTTATTAAAAAAATTTTTCCAAATAGTATTTAACCATTATTTGTAACTTTAAATATAAAAAAATAATAAAGGGGCTTACTAGGCGAAGATTCAGCAGATAAATTAATAGATTCGTCAGATTCTTCGACACCTTCATCTTCTGAAAGATAAGAATCTGGAACAAGGAAATCTTCATCCTATAAAGTGGATCATGAGCGGCAATAATTATGTGTAGAAATATTTTTTAATTTAATTTGATTTATAAATACTTTAAGTTCATCTTCTTCAGGTTCTTCTTCATCATCATCACTCTTTAATTCCTCCCCATCATCAAGTTCCCATTCTGCTTCACTATCATAATCATAATCAAAGTAATCAGGATCTTTTGCAAAGGGACGACGACCGGTAATTTTTTTACTAGTTTTTGTCCAGGTTCCTTATATTTTTAAAAAGAAACCATATTCATTATTAACTTATTACATTATTATTATTCCATTAAATATGCACATACCATAATATGATGGACGATGGTTTTCTCCAAATTGTAATAATTTTATCCACACTTTAGATTTATCATTTAACAAATTTAATTTATCTTCCATTGACAATTCTTCAACAACTGAATATTGATCATCGGATTTAATATCCATCATCTTTTTATTGTCATCACCATTAGCATCAATGTCATGGTCTTTGATAACCATTTCTTTGTAATTTGAATTAATGGTATTTTTTAAAGAAAATAATTTTTTGATGTTTATTGGAAGGTTGATTCCACGCTTCTTTAACAGCTTTGGTCGTACAGCTGATAAATATTCTTTAATATAATATTCTTTGGATTCTAATTTCGATTGTTGTTGTTGTTCTGGCAACTTTATATTATTAATATTATTATACTCATTTAAGACCAACTTTTCAAAATTAGCATCTAGAGGATGTTGAAATTTGTTGATAGGTGCCATAGTCATTGTTTTTATAACATTAAATGGCCGAAAAAAATTATAGAAAGACTCGAGTTTTGGATCATTATAAATTAGTGCTTTAAAAGGTTATATTTAATATTTGTTAAAATCGTATAATAAAAAAATCAATTTTTTAAGGTATTAAATCTTACCTTTTTTTTCTTTTTTTGTTTCAGTTCTTTGAACTAGAGGGAAGAATTTTAAGATATTTGTCTTGGGAATTGGTTTTGCATCGGTAGATTTACGAGCTGACATTTTTTAATTTTAATAATTGATAAATTATATAAAAAAAGCGCGTAAATAAGAAATCAAGATAGATTGCCTTTTTTGGAGATGGTATAATTACGGTGCAGATCATCTATAATAATTAATTGCTTATAGTGACAATTGGTCAGCTTCAAAAATACTAATACAAAAAATTTTATATCATTTTAAAAAATTCAACCAATGAATTTTATTGTTTATGACTCAAACTTCAAAACTTATCGGCTAGATTTTTCTTAATTGGCTGAGCCTTAGCATTTTGAAAATTCCAAATTTTGTTATACACTTAAGAAATTGAGACTAAGTAAATTTCGTGTAATAAAATTTTTTCATGGAATATTTTTACAACGTATCAATATATTGGATTGTTATTATTTGTATATTTATTTTCGTTTTTATTAATAAGTAAAAAGTTCAATTCAATAAAAAAAGCTTTAACGAACATATTACATTAAAAGAAAATCATTACCAAACTTGAATATGTAATTCATAATACAATAGAACCTATCTGAAAGCATAATACTTCTCATCAGAAATAGTACAGGCATATCTCTTTTATATTTCCTTTTTTGTATCAGTACTTTTGTGGGATATAATTGAGGTGGGATATATCTCGAGCAGTTGATCATTTCACATGACTTTTAATTTAACATAAAAATTTTTATTCAATATTAATATCAATAAATTCTGTCAACAAGAATTGATGTTTTGCTTTATCTACAGAACTATTTAAACGTTTCATTAATTTACTGACATATTTAACATCTTTTTTGTAGTAAATTCTTGTTGTTCTAAGAATCTTTTTACAGTTTCAGATGCTTTTCCTCCTCCTTCTATAGAAATAATAGTTTCCAGTTTTATGAATTTATAAATTTTTATTTTTATTATTCAATTATTAGGATAAAAGAATGTGCACATATTATGCCTAAGTCAAAACCAAGTTCTTTTATACATGCAAAAAAGATACTTTGTCACAACTGTGGAAAAAAGATTTTATTTTTTATTGTTAAAAGAAATCAGCTATGTCTTTCTTTGTTGTTAAAGGAATCAACCAAGTTGTCACCAAAAAAAAAAAGAATAATTGATATTATTTCTCTGTTGTTAAAGGATTCAACCAAGTTGCCACAAAAAACCCCCACTGTTATTAATATTAAGAAATTAAAATGACGCCAAAAAAATTAGCAAAATTTATTGTAAAACGTTATATATCATTTACAAATAAGGTTAAAATAGGCAATTGTTTTGACCAATTAAATCGTGAATTTAAAAATAAATGTTAATAGAAACATTTAATGTGGGTTAGATTCATTTTGTCAACAATCACTTCACCAACAAGCCCTTTAACAGTTGGTTAAAAAGTGTTAAGAAACAGAAATTTGATAAAATTTAATTTTTAATTCTTAAATTTTATTGGCTGGAATCAGGGCTGGCTGCGCAACTCAAATGAGCACTTGGCTAATTAGGTTTTTAACCCCTTTAATGTTTGATTGGAAGGCCTGTGACTTCCAAACTTCCAAACTTCCAAAATCTTCCATTGGAAGCTTCCAATGCACATCACTGCTGTATATACGAAAATTTATTATTACATTTCTCTCGAAATTAAAAATCTATGAAAAGAAAATTCGAAACAAATTTTTTCTATGTGAATTGACTTCCTTTTAAAAGCTGAATTGAATGGTGATGGTTTTTTTAAAATCCAACGTATGGATCATATAATATTTTAAATTTTTTAACTTTTGAGTATAGATGATTCGCACTGTAGAAAAAATTGTGAATATCATTACAACGAAGTGGCTGGACATAAACACTGTCTACATTTTTTATACTCAAAACTGGCACTAATTTGGTTTTGAATCGAATTTATTTTAAAATAAATGTTATTTTTAAGCCATACCATTTTTATGCAAATCAAATTACCCATCCATATAATTGCCAGAGTTCTTGAACATTAATTATCATTGGGCATTTTCAGATTTTATAGTCAATGTTTATTTCTAATATAAAAATATATGCTAAAAATGTTAAAATCTATTATTACTTGTTTATCATTAAGCTTGTGTAATTCTATTATTTTGTTGTTGTTTAGCTTCCAGATCTTTCAGACTCCATAAACTGATTCCAAATTTGTCATGTTCAAATGGCTGTGCCATGGATCTTAAAAATTTTTTTGCAATCACTAAAGCCATATCTGTTGATAAATTTATTGCTATATCTGTAATGTGTTGGTTTATCCATTTTGGTAATTTATTCCGTTTATCTGCTCTTCCAAATCTCTGGTAAATACAAAAAATAATAATTAACTACATAAATACGTATGTGTATATATAATATCAATATTTTTAAAATTAAAACCATTATTTAACTTTATCAGCAAATATCATAAGCCCGTAATCTGTTTTCCCACGTAACACTCTTCCTACGCATTGTGCTGCATGACGCATTGCATCAAATGTCAAAAAATCATTTTCACGTATTTGATAGTTGTCTCTAAGAAATTCCAAACGTGCCTACATTAAGTATATATATATTATTTATTTATCTGATTATATTTTTATTCGTAAATATATTTAATTACTTACTTTTAATATTCTACTCTCGGTATATTGATATGGTACACCAAAAATTATCACAGCACGACCATAATTATGATCAAAATCTATACCTTCTGACACTTTACCGCGAGCAACAGAAAGTAAAATGGCACCTCTACCATTGTCACATGCCTATTTATGACATAAAACATTAGTATTGTTATCATTGATATTGGATATTAACAAAAAAATTTTAAAAACAAAATTGTGTCATCTTAATCATTACTTTACGATAATTTTCCAATGCAAGGCTTGTCTCAATTGCATCAGGAGTTTCAATAAATATTAATTTATTTTTCAATGCTTCATTCAAAATTCCCTTTGAAAATAAAAATGGGGTTTTTTAATGATATGAGCTTATTATAAGAGAAACTACCAACAAAAGTAAGCTTACCATATCATTCCACATGGCCACAATTGATTCCATGTATAAATAGCTAGGGAAAAAAGCCACAATGCCATCAGGAACTATTTTTGAATACTCTACAAGAATTTGCCCAAAATTTCTTACTACGGCAGGATCATTTCTTACTTCAAATTTTGAACTTATTGCCACTTGATCACTTCCTCTAGTAATAACCTAAAATAATATTCTTTTATATTCAATAATTAAAGACACTACAACATCAAGTCAAAATGTTGTAAAGATAGATAAATACCAGTGGTAGAAAGCAGTTTCTAGTAAGACTCATTGAATAACTTTCTTGAATCACAGCACGAAAATTCAACATTTTTGGATACATGTCAAGAGGTGATAATGTTCCTGATGTAATCACTACAGTTTTAAATCTTTGAAAAACTGGCTTAATTGCAATAGAGGCATCAAGACATCTATATTATCAGTTTTTTTTTTTAATCAAAAAATTAATATTCAAGTAAAATCATATTCACATAAAATGATTAAATTGAAAACTAACGTGAGATGAAGTACTGGATTAGGTATGGTATCATTTTCAAAAGGTTCCAAAATCAACAAAAAGCCTATTGAAATTAAAATCTTATTTATTATAGGCATAATTCATTCTAATAAAAATTTTTATATTTTATAATTCTTAATTGCCTGTATTATAAGTTGCAACTAATGTTGCAAATCCAGCAACTTTATGTAATGCATAATATTCATCAAGGTTAGTTAGCTCCAGAGTACGAATCAATGAGGTCAGTCTTTGACTGCAAAATCTATATGTGTATATATAAGAATGTTATTCATAAACAAATATTTCTTTATCATAGATCCCTAAAACTAACCTTAAAGGCTTTTGATCTATAAATGTAACATCTCTAACATTTTGAAGAAATGATACAGGTGTCTCAGCAACCACATGTTTTATACGCATTCTAGTCTTATGTTGAATATTTTGAATTATCAAAGAATAAAATTACAAAATTATGTCAATATGATGCTAATCAATTACTTACTTTTAAGTATTCAATGAAACGCCGCATGAATGCTACAAAATGTTCTGCTTTCCGTATGTTTCCAGGCACAGCTTCTTTTAACACATCATCTGGTAAGACTAATTATTTATGAATGCAGATAAATAATATGTGATTAGAACTTATGTATATATTATATAAATAATAAATAATTGTATATGCTTAATAAATTGAAATTCACCAGGATTTGCCATATACATATCTTCATCTCTTGCTTGACTTGCTTCTTTTAGGCCTGTTGATTCAAACAGATAAGGTATTCATATCAAAATTAATTTTAACAAAAGAATATTTTAATCATTTAGTTCTATAAACCTTCAACTAGTTTTGTATATTCATTTTGTAATTTCTCTGATCCCTCGGCTTTAAGGCTTAATAATAAATAATAAATATAAGTAAGCAATAGATGTACATATATATATACACACATTCGAATAACTAAAATTTAAACTTACTCTTCAATCCTTTTGGCTAATTCAGCTACACTTCTTGCACTAGCATCCAAATTTGGCTTTGTAAGATCGATACTTAAAGATTCAATACAAACATTATCTTTTTAAAAATTAAACATATTTATTTTATCTTATTTTATATAACAATTAAAGATTTAATTTATTAATATTTAAATTTTAAATATACCAATATTATGAGCTTCATCAAACACTACTATACAATCTTTAGACATTTCTTTTGATACCAATTCTGCAACTTTAGGATCTAGAAGATAATGATAGCTGTATATTATTACATTTGCATAAGAAATCTAAATTGTATAGATAGATTAAATTAATTTTAATAAAAATAAAAAAATATACTCAAGAATTAAACCATAATATATATATTTACCATTCTTCTAGATAAATAATATGGACAATAACCTTTGTTTTTACTATATTCTTTTAAATCCTCAAGTGTATAAACACCATCAGGCAACATGTTTTCTTTTGTATCCATTTTTTCTAATTGCTATGTTAAAACAACTATGACTGTCATTAATTATCTGAATTGCAAAGTAACAATAGAAAGAAATATGAAGTTTTTTTTTAAAAATATGAAATTACCTCATAAAAATTACACAATGCAACTTCATCTTCTGGATAAGCCTTAGCCTTTTCCCTTATCCATGATGAAGTAAGATTTCTACATTTAGCATCAACAATTTTACCCCATTTTTCTTGACTAACCTATAAATACAAATAAATTAAATATCTCTATAAAATATTAATATTGATAAATATTGAACACTCACAGTAGGATGTAAACAAAGGTTTTTTCTTGATGTTAATCCAATTCCTAAAAAACTTTCATTAATACCACATTGTTTTCTGTATTGTATAAGATTGTTTAATTCTGCTAATGCCTTTTCAATCTCTGGTACTGTTCTTGAACAGTAGATTAGTTTCCTTTTCTCTGGATAAAACTAATAAATAAATAAACCATTAAATTATTTTATTCATTAAAAGAAGTCTTTTACGATCTGTTGAATTTCTTTATTTATTTCTTACCATTTGATAAGATATTATGAGTGATAAAAGTGATACAGTTTTTCCTGTACCAGATGGCATTTCTAATAAACAATTTCCCTAATCATATCTTTTAGTCTTTATATTTGGCAAACAATATTTTCAACTATTTAAAGCTATGAAATACCTGTGCATCAAGTGCTTTTTTCAGATCTGCCATATATGCATACTGTTCAGGATATATCTTGTCATATGGAAAATATACTGGCAAATTGTCAATGTAAAACCTAGGTATATAAAATTAAAGTTTAGAACAACCAAAGTAACAACAACAATTGGTTAAAATGTCAAATTTCCATAAAGATGCTAACTTCATCGTTTTGTAAATGTGAAACTAGAAATCTAGAAAGTAAATGAATTTTTTTCGAATTTTATTGGCTCAATGATTCGAAATAAAATTGGCGATGATCAACAAATGCAAAAGATGCTATCAAAATCAGAGAAATCTAAACCTTTTTTTTTCCAACCTTTGCAGCTGGATTCGACATAATTTAAACATTTTGCGTATTAATATGCATTGCTACTCACATTATCATAACGTGGCAACCTTTTTTATAAAGGATGCTGCTGGAGCTATGGCTTTCGTTGGTGAGGATTTGCTAATATCGACGCGAGAAATCCATTGGAAGTGCCTTTAATAGGTCTCTGGTGGCCTTAATATAGTTGTCAGTTATCGCCAAACATATTGATAAGATTATTAAGCTTAATATTTATTTATTTGATTTTTATGCGTAATTGCAAACCCTGTAGATCATCCTAAATATTTTTTGGAACACTTTTGAAATCTGAAAAACTGTCTATCATCAAAAAAACTTGTTTATTTGTTACAAAAACAAAAGCAAAGTCATGAAAAGTTTTTTGTTTCGTCAGTGTTTAAAATTTCAACATTACAAAAACCATACTAATAAATTCAACTGCAATAACCATAATTATTTGTTTAGTTTCAATTCAACGCGGTCTTTAAATAATAATAATAATAACAATAAAACATATATATTAAAAGATTTTGATTTTGCTCGTTTTTCATCCACTTCTTCTGGTGAAAAATCACAAAATACTTCAAAAGATAATGCTAACGACACTAATGATAATAAAAATAACTCTTCCACTCATAGTGGAAATGCCAAACCTATTCTAAGAGAATTATTATACGGCAGAACACGAATATATACGGTACTTCCGCCTGCCTCTTCTCACTCCCCTACAAGTTCTAAATCTTCACCGGCTGCTCCCTCATCAAAGCTATATTGGCAATGGCAGCCCCAAACTTCAAAAAGCGGTGTTCCTGAAGAAAGAAGCCCTGTATCTAGTTTTATGGGAAGTATTAAACAAAGTTTAAGTGCAATGTTTTTACCTGTTGGGTAGGTAACTCTTGATTTTATTTATATGCATACAAATACGTGTATGCATGTCATATTTTTCTACATATTATTTTTTAATATTGATTGAGAATTTGTTAGTTATCCAGAAACTGTTCATGAATGTTATTCTAAATTTCATATATGGCTTGCAATAGAAACATTTTTGGGATCATCGGTAATTTGGGGGAGTTTTCTTGTTTAATTGCGTTATAGATCAACTATTTTTTTTTCTTCTAAACAAATTTTTGTTCAGACAGGAGTCTTGTGTAGTCAAGCAATGTTATCATCCTTGGGTTTAGGACATGCTGAAGCTGCAGTTGGTGCTGTAGCAATTCAATGGTAAATTTTTGAAGAATAAAATAGTGTTACCAAATAGGATAATCATCAGATCAATTTAATGAGAAATCATTTTGCTGAATTCTATGAGGTAAATTTAGGGTTCTCAAAGATGGATTTGGTGAAATAGGGAAATTGTTTTTCATAAAAAGATTTGCTTATTCATTTGATTCACATCCAAAAACATGGAAAATGGTAAATATAAAAAAATTTTATTTTTAAAAAACAATCATCAATAATAAATAAAGATTGTTTGTTTCTAGATCAGTGAGATTTTTGGAATTACAGGCTATTTTCTTCAACTTTGTACATGTATGGTGAAACCATCTCTTTTTTTGCCATTAGCTTCGTTGGGCAATGCTTGTGAGAGTATTCAGTATAGTGTATTTGGGGCTACACATATGGCATTTTTAAGAAATTTTGCAGTAAGTAAAAGATCTTAGTAATAAGTTGTTTAAAAAAAATTTTATGTTGCAATTGTAAATTATAAGGATTTCATACTATTTTAGCTTTCTGGAAATGTTGGTGACATCGTTGCAAAAGATGATGCACAAATGT
Organism: Entrophospora sp. SA101; assembly: GCA_958430865.1. Lineage (NCBI taxonomy): Eukaryota > Fungi > Glomeromycota > Glomeromycetes > Entrophosporales > Entrophosporaceae > Entrophospora > Entrophospora sp. SA101. The sequence continues at coordinate 7,036 of CAUDNR010004530.1, read as the reverse complement.
CTTTAGCTCATTTACTAGGGTAATCTGTTAACCCCATATTTTAAATTAGATTTACTTTCAAAATAAAATCATGAAGAAGGATAGATAACAGTTTATTCATTTAATTTGATCTTCACACATTAGAATGTTTTGTGGTGTCGGCCTACTTTCTATTTCTCACGAACCAGCCTTCATTTTTACATGCTTTGCAATTCTTGCTCCACTTAACTTATATGCCACTCTATCACTTTTAAATTCAGCAAATTTTGAAATTTTAAATCAAGCAAAATTATCATTAATTGCCAGAGAATATATTGATTGTGATAAAGTACCAACTATGGAAGAATTAAAAGATAGGGAGATAGGGTTTGGTGAATGGATTAAACCAGGGAAAAGTCCTATTGGTGTTAAAGTGCGTTTGGGAGTTCCTGCATCTGAAGCTTTTCGTAGAACTGAAGATATGATGGAAACGTTAAAAGTATTGGAGGTATTGTTTTCAATGACAAGATTTTTTGATTTGATGGAATCTTTAAATAACTAATTTAATTTAATTATATAACATACAAACACAAACACAAACATATATTCAATTTAGAATGAAAATTATTTATTAAGTTTCCAACATATTCTTAATACCATTAGCATACTCTATCATTCTGATGCAGAATCTATTGATGTAATCAAATCGATTATACATTCGCTTAAGTTTCATGATCTTATCAACAAATCATCATCTGATACGAAAGTTAGTCCAGATAATTTTAATAAAAAAATTATTGAATCATTAAAAGAAAGTCATGTTTGGACAAACGAGAAATTTGGTAGATTTGTAGCAGAACTGGATCATAAGGATTGGCAGAGTGATGTGATTTTTTGGTCCGATAAGTAAGTGATTGTGATAACTTTTTTTTTTTTAAGAAAATAAATAACCAACTAAAACTTATATTGATGTTTTATTAGAGGATTCAGGGTTATATGGGAACGTAATAGAGATTCATGTTCTTTGTGAGATTGTCCTATGAATCGCAAACACTATATCAGAGAGATCTCTGCAACTGAGGCAATGGATATTTATACCATTAGCAATAAATAAATATGAATGCCAACGAATGCTAAATTTTGATTATTTAAGTACTTATCAATTAACCAATGAATAAAAAAAAATCTGTTGTAGTATACAAAATGAGCCAGTCTCGAGCTTGCCATGAAGATGAGACCACAATTAAGCTAGTGCCCATTATAAGTAAGTAAAGAGAGAACTGTTTGATAACTAGATGTGATACGCTGTATTTATCAAAGTTGTTGTTGCTATCTATTGCATATTGCTTCCTAATTTGTATCATTTTACATTGTCTTCATATCTATCCATATCAACATTAATGCATTTTCTATCATCATTACCATATGTCAAATAACCTTGCCCTTGCTTTATTAAATATTTTTTCAGCATTGATTTTCTTTTCTTTAGTTGAGCTTCTAATCATATGTTTGATATTTTAAATTTAATTTCTCATTTGGCATTTAAGAAATTTGAAATTTCTAACCAATAAAATAATTATTAATCGTTCGTTTTATTCCATTTGAAAATTTAAAAATGATATCTAATGGAAATTCTATCACATTTACATTTTAGCAGTTCTTCTTATTACACGCAACAAAATTTGTGATCTTGATACATAATACATAGTCACCCCCGTCTGATCCGAAGGCCACTTTTCTTTTGATTAACGGGTACTTCGAAACTGAGGATCAGTATCTGATTGGCCAAATAAAAATTCGGGAATTTAAATAGAAATGGCTTCAAAAAATTCTAAAAAAAAATTCGGATTAACAAGGTCTATTGCTACGGAGCAAAAAGCAAAAAATTGTGGTTTAACGGGGTAAATTTACAATACATTCGACTATGTGTTTTTAAAAAGTTCATTTTAACGGGATTGATTATTACTATGCAGTAAAGTTTTATATTAATATAATACTTTTTTTTCACGTGTAAAAACCTTTTCTCTGCCTTTAATGTTGAAGAAATAAAAATATGCATGTGAATTATGCATTTATATAAAGTAAGTTCTTTAATAAGAATCCATGAAATAAATAAATATTTAAAAACAATAGTGGATAAATTGAATAAATAAGATATAACTTTGTGGCTGGACATATGATTTCATAATGCGTAACAAGATTTGTTGAAACAAGGTTTCTCTGTACATAGTCAAATAAAAGCCAATGTAAATTATCATAAAGATCCATATTAATATAATGAGAAAGTACAATCAAACCTTGTCACAACGGATGAACGGGAAACATAAGAAAAATTTTATATGTTTTTATATTATAATTAGTATTAGTAATTAAACTCCGTAAATAATCTCGGTCACCGTAATAGTAATGGTAAATAATTTCGGCTACCGTGATTCTGTAAAGATGATTCCATGATAATTAATATTAAGTTGATATATAAGATTACATATGTAAACCAAGTCTGCGGGTTATTTTCAAATTTTTACACCACTTACCTATTTTCTTTCCAAGCTAATAATAACCCATGACTCAGTTAAACTGTTGTATAGAGGCTGGATGAACTTTGGCTTCCTGAATGTTAAGTCGTATAAGCCATTAATTGGAATCACGTTTATTTAAATTGCCTCAATAATCTAAATTTTTATTTTAACCATCAGATACATTTGATCTTTTTGTAATAAATAATTACGGAGCCAAACATTTTTACGGAATTAGGGATTTTTAGAACCGTAATCCCGTAATAGTAATAGTAATTATTATTATGGAATTACCGTGCCAACTATATTTGCGACAGCCGTAACTATTTTATAATGGTAACTACCAGGGCTGGCCGCGTAAAGGGATTAAAATCCTAATTTGGTAATAATTGTCTTAACTAAACTTGGTGACTAAATAGTTTAATCAGTTTAACCGAATGCTCATTTAGGTTACGCGACTAGTCCTGGTAACTATTCTATGGTAGTTACCATTGCTGCAAATAACCAATTATTACATGTTCTTAGTATACATCCAAAGCTCGTTATAGTGGAAATTTGGTTCCAGGCATTTTTGTCCACTATAAAGAAAAATCTCTTTATAGTGGACTTATTATAGAAGTCCCATATAACGAGATTATTTTTTTTATTAGGAACACAAATAAATTCATGCATAACACATATACATAGATTATATTTCCTTGTTAGATTAATTATTTATAATTGATTATATTTCCTTGTTAGATTAAATATATTAAATATTTATTATCCTTTTATATATTTGATTCTTTCATTATATATATAAAGCATTACAATTTGATAATTGTTATAAAGCATGAATTAGGATAGAGAATTTTCTGTAATTCATATTCTATTAAAACATATCATTATATCAGAATAACCTTTTTATTATAATAATAATTTAAAATAACATTAAGTACTTAGAACCAGAAAATGAGGAGAATGATAATATTATTTTAAATGATAATGATATCACTTTTGAGTATGATTGTGAAGCCCTTAAAAAAACATATAAAAATATTTTTTTGCAAGATATGTATTATGATGATACAAGTGATGATGAAGATCCCTTACCAGTTCAATCTTTAGAATCATTCACAGTAAATAATAATCAAGAACAGAATAATGATTATTCAACATGTATATTGGTGGATTTGGTGGATAGAAAAATTCAGACATGTGGGTGTAGTCAACAAATTAGACCTCTCAATCATCTAATTGGAATGTGGCAGTTAGATAAGGAAATTGTCAAAAAAAACGAAGAAGAGGGAAAAAAACTAGGAATCTGTATGCAACATTTCAATGTTGATCAAAAATACCATAAAAATAAATTGAAAACTACAATACCTGTAATTGGTGATGACTATATTAAAAGCCGGTGCTTCTTCTGTAGCAAGTATATTTTTTTCTTTTGTCATAGTGGAAGTTGTAGTTCACATTCTTGGAACATTTTAGATAAAAATATCCAGGTTTCTTGTAATGGACAAATAACCTGTCATGCATTAAATAACTTTGGTGTGATTTGCAAACCAGAAGTTGATATAGTTGCTAAAGCTCAATATATATGCTGTGAATGTTATCAAAATCATGGAGGGCATTTACATGTGAAAATGGGATCTGGAAAACCACTATTTGATTGTGAAAAATTTGGTTTACATAACAATGACCATTCCACTTCCCTTGATCTTCTAGGTAAATGGCTTTTAACAGTTGCTAAATCTGAAAATATAGAATATAAAGAAAAGGTATTAATGAATATTTTGAATCCTGCACTTCAAATAATTAAAGAAACACAAGAAATGGAAGCAAAAAATTCAAGTTCAAAAGCAGTAATAGAAATATCAACAATATCTGACCTGTTATATACAAAAGTGCCAAGTCCTTTTGTACTAAAGGTTTTCCTGAAGATGCACAAAATAAACTTAGAAGATACCAATTCTTTTTCATTAAATGAACAAAGCAAAACTTTTGGTCAAAATATGGCAAAAGCTCTATGGAATTCACGAACTATGTTACTTGAACAAAAAAATAAAATAAAAATGCCTGATTCCTTGGATGAATATTATAATGCACTCCCTCCTTTCTTAACTTGTTTTTTTTGATGGAATTCTAACAGATATTTATAAGAAAAAATTAGAATTATCAAATATTAAATTACAACAAAAAAATAAAACACCAAAAGAGATAGATATATTGAGCATTAAAAAAATTATAACCTTTCTCGTTTCAATCATTGTGCATATAACATTTCCTAAGATGGAAGTATGGTTTCCACAAGTAATGGCAAGTCTTTCCCGAAGACCTAGACTCCTTGGTTCAATGAGAGATCTATTCTCAACTTTGCAAATTATGGCTCACACTAGTGGTAATGAGAGAAAATTAGAAATAGAAAGAATGAGTAGAATTCAACCAGAAATAAGATTAAAAAAAAATGATCCTAAAATTTGGAATTTGTCAATGATTGATAATATTGATTTCAAAGAAAAAAGCTTCACTTATTATAATATTTTTAATGCTACTCGTAATACATCTCATGCAACATTAAGAATGTGTTTTCAAATACCTCTTTCTTTTAATACTCAAGAAGGACCAGAGGATATACTCCAAAATATTTCAGAAAAAGACCTGTTTGGCATGAATAACGTAGCAGAAAGTGCTATAAACCTTTTTGACAAATTGTTGGTTACATCATTACAGATGACAATAGAAAATGATGTTATTAAATATCAGAAAGATTTTGATGCTTCAACAATCTATCAAAAAATGATGAAGTGTGTTGAACATGGGTGTAATTATTCTCCACCAAATATTGTAATTCTTAAACCAGGAGGAACTCCAAATAAAGATGCTGGTATCTTTGAATCTGTAGATATGTATTATAATGATTATGAAATAAATCAAGAAGATTACATAGATATTGTTGCAGATGAATCAATATTTGCACGATTAGTCAAATATCGAAAAGAAAATCAAAATGTAAGACCATTGTTAGGACAATGGCATACCTCCAAGGATATGTGTAGTGTATTAATTACAATATTCTCAAGTTATGGAATTTTTGACATTGCATCAACACTTGGTGTAAAATATTTAGATAAATTGGAAAGTGTAGTTGACTATCGTTCTACAGTAAGGGTTCTTGAATTAATTTGGACTGCAGTGGGACTTTCGATAAATATCTGGTTAAAAAAAAAAAAAATGGACAAAAATCAAATTCTTGATGGTGATTTCAACAAAAATATGATCCTCAAAGTCTGGTTTTTCTATTATCAATGGACAGGAATTTTTATTGCTCACAGAATTGGAATACGTTGTGGAATTTCAAATTACAGAAATATTGCTTAACTGCTTTTTCTCCTTTATTCCCTGCAGCTGGAAAGATGAATTACATGAAGTCTGTTGCACATTATCTTGCCATATTGTCCCAATATCCAAAACTTGAGGAAAAATTAAATGCTGCAGCATCCATAAAAACATCTGAAGACAGAGCTGGACACTTCTTTGGATTTGATGAGGCACTTGAAACTCTAGGCGTTAAATTTATTAAAGGCTTTATAAATGGAAATGTAATTGATGAAGATAACATGAAATCACAAATAAGTGCTGCACAAACCGAACATGAGAGGATTGGTGTTCTCTTCTCTGAATATTTGAATGATACCACAACTCCTCATGGAACCAGAGCAATAAAGACACACAAAGAAACTACGTGGGATTTAGTTAATCATTTATTAGACACATTTAATGTTGCAGATAATAAAGCATTTGAATGCAATTTATGGAAAACAACAAAACCTTGTGCATTGAATCCTGTTGGAGTGCAACGACTTTTTGATTGCTATACAAATGGACATGAAAGAATGAATTCTATTTGTAGACAAGAGGTCTTTGGAACTGAGAAAATTGAGTGAAGGGAAGAAGAGCACTTAACATTACTAAAACAACAATGAAGAACATAAATGAAAATAAAAAAGCTGAAAAGAAGACACCTACTCAATTTTCAGATAATTCTTTACAAATCTAACCAGTTCAAATTATTAGATCGTTTTCTGAATCAAGTTATCTACAAACACAAGCCCAACCTCATCTACATGAATCAGTAGAAAATGTTATAAAAAAAAGATCAAGATGTGTAACTACATTAGAAGCTAAAAATACATTACTTCCGTTGATTCAATTAATCCAACAAGGAGAAGAAATTTCAGAAGAAAAAATTTTAACAATATTACCTACTTTAAATATGAAAGCAGATTCAAGTAATATGTGGGATGCTGATAGAGTCAAGAATTATTTATTACGAAATCGCCCTAATAAAAAGTAACGAAATGTGTTTTTCTTTAAACAAATTTTAAAAATCGTGTATGTATATTTTTTGAAAATTCTATTAAGTAAGTTGTCTTTATGGTACTAATGAAGTCCAAAGAACAAGCTTCGCTCTAGTTTATTGACTATTGTAATCAGCATACAGTGATGATTAATTTTAGTGTTTTCAATTAATTTATTTTTGCGAATTTATTTAAAAACTATTACTATCCTGCTTGCTT
>CAUDNR010004529.1:4293-29394 GCA_958430865.1 Entrophospora sp. SA101 | reverse complement strand
TAAGGATGATGGGTTTAATAATAGTTAATTTTTGTAAGGTGATTGATGATAATTCGGAGTTGTGGGTATAAATGGTCGGTCACATTATACATATTATAAAATTAGAAAAATCTATATATTAGTGACTGCGGATAGATTAATGAAATTTTATTGGTTATTGTGATCAATTAATGATGATATGTTGTATGTTTGAGTGTAATGATTTTGATTAATTGGTTATTTGATTTTATTATTATTATTATGTATTGTATATAATAATATACAACAAAGAGTGAGAGATTATTTCTGTGGAAACAATAATGATCTGACGAAGATCAACAAAACTTATAAAAAATATAATTTGTTTTGTGCTGCTTTTTCTTTTCGTTTTATTTTATTTTTCTCTCTGAAACATCATCTTCATTATCATCATCATCTCTTTTTTCTAATTAATTAAAAATTTCTTTACCAAATAATTTTATCTAAAGGAAAAATAAAATAAATATAAAAAATTTTTTATTTTCTCTTTCACATCTCTCTTTCTATTTAAAACAATTTTTTATCAAACTTATTCCGTTTTATCTATTATCTATTATCTATATCTATTTATAATAAATATATTGTATCTACATCTATATAAATTATTATCACATAATTTTTTTATCTTTTATATAATAAATTTTATCCCAAAAAATCTAAATAATCTTCTTTGGATTACTTTACACATAATTGAAAAAATATGTTGGCTTTAAATCATTCGCTAAGTTACCAGAAACAAATAGTTGAAAGTTATTTAAGTAAGTAAAATGGTAAAGAATAACTGTTAAAAGGTTTATTTCTTATGTATTATTTAAAAGAATATGTATATATATATATACATATATATATTATTCATTTTACATATATTATTCATTTCTCATCTTTTATTTCATCTTTTATTTCATTTTAGTTTCTTCACGTCGCAACTCATTTGAGTCAACTGCTTCGACTGAAACAGCATCATCACAAAATTCTCCAATATCAACAACTCCACCTACACCTAGTGAATTTGATAATAACCATCACGCAGCTGATATTCGTACGGCTGTTAATATACTTACTTCTGTTCATTCATCAAAACTTCACAAGGGAAATAATAGTAATAATAACAATGACTCAACTTCTACCAGTTCTTCTGGAAACTCTCTTATTAATAATCATCATAAAGTAACTAAAAGAACATCTTCTAAACCGCCTCGTCAATTGCAATGCTTTAACTGTGGTATTAAGAATACTCCTCTTTGGCGGAGGACTCCAGATAGAATGCATTCGCTTTGTAATGCTTGTGGTTTATATTATAAACAATATCATGTTCACAGGCCGCTTCACATCATACACAAGACAAGAACTTCATCATCTAAATCATATCCATACATTTTACCAGCAATGAAAGGTGAGGATGATGACACTGATGCCATGATGGATGATATGTCAGATATGTCATCTGAACATCTTGGCCATGAATCAAATTATGATGATTATGGTTTGGACAGAAATTGTGTTGAATCTCCGATATACAGTGGCGCTAACTCGATTGAAACCCAAAACACCACCCCCATTTTATCACCTACTTTACCGCCATTAATATCATCACCATCTTTATCATTGTACGCTCCATTATCTTCAATACCTCCAATACCACAATTGATCCAAAAAGAGAAGGAAAAAGAGAGTGATGGTAATGATAGTAGTAGTAATAATGATGATAATAATAATAATAGCAGTAATAATAGCAGTAATAATGATGTTAATAACGATGTTAATAGCGGTAATAATAATAGCGGTAGCAATAATAATGATGTCGGTAATAATGATAGTAGTAGTAGCAATAGTACCAATAGTAATAACGGTAATAGTACTAATGGTAGTAACAGCAGTAATAACAATCTTTCAGAATTTATTTCACCGCCATTTAATAACCAAAACGATTTACAATTTAAAAATTATGTTGATCAAATGTCTAAAAAGCAAATACAAGATTGTTTAATGATGTTAGAGCAAAGGTGTAATATTTTGAAATCTGCATTAGTTAAAGTGGAACAACGTCAAGATGGGGATAAGATGGAAGTGGATAAAGAGGAGGAAAAAGGTGATGAAGGCAATCATTCATAGTAATATAATTATTTGATAATTATTGAAGATTGATTAGTTGATGGTATATATATTTATTGAAATTTTGGTTAAAATTTGACTTATTTTTTTTAAACACTACTACATATGAACATTTATTTTTATCATTATATATATATTATATATACAATTATGGACCATTTTTTTTAGTTAAATATATAAATATATAAATAAATATTCACTTTATTTTAATTTTTAATTTTTTTTATCAGAAATTGATTATCCCAATTTTTGATTATAATATATTTTTTTCTTAATAAAATAGATTTTTTTTTTGCTAATATTTTTACGATTATCTATTAATTTTCCCACAATAATAATACAATTAATATATATACATATATATAACAAAAAATAGAATAAGAATTTTATTATATATAAATATAAATATAATAATATTTTAGAATATAAATATAATTTTTTTTAATTTTAATTTTAGAAAAACTAATTAATAATAATAATAATAAAATTTATACAGTATATTTTTTACATGTAACAACACATTTATGGAGAAAACTCTATAAATATCCATATATGTAATGTAATATATGCGTTGTATGTGCATAATATGTGTATGATATCATTATAAGAAAAAGACCTTTACTATGAAGAATTTTTTGTCAATTTTCAATCTAAAAATATTTTATACCAAATAACAATATAAAATAAATCGCTTCTCTTGTAGTACAATTTCATGATTTACACAAGTGATTGGGTAAATGAATGAAATTTATTATGATTAAAAACATACATTTATTTATCCACAAAAAGTAAATTATAATAAATAAATCACAATTTACCAACGCAGGAGCCAATGACTTTATCAATTATGTAAATTAATCTACAAACCAGGGCTGGGAAATAGTACTTTAATAAAAAAATTGATATTTTTCCTTTTTTTTTTTTTTCGTAAAATTTTTAAAAAAATATTTTCTTAGCATTTTCATATTCAGGAGAAATTTCTATTCAGATCCCCTTTTCCAGCCAGTCCTGCAATCAAAAATTAACCCCTATTTTCCAATTATAATTCTTATATTTATTATTGATGATCATTTGACCTACTCATTTGACCAGAAATTTTATAAAAATAGGAATGAAATATAATATAATAAATGAATATAATATAATAGTTGTTTTCTTTTTATGTGTGTGTATATTTATTGTTTATTTTTTGTTATTATAACTTTAATTATTATTATTAATTATAGGTTGAATAAAGAAAGATAAAAAGGAAATTTTAATTAAAAAGCGTAAAGATTTAATTATTATATTCAATCTCCCAATCGTATGTATGAATCATTTTGATTGGACAAGTGTATCAATTTGATTGGCTTGGATATAATAGGTTGTTGGGTTTGTTTTGATTTGATCGAATCGGATCGGAAACGGTCCATGATGGATAAATTTATTGAAAACTTCTAGTAAATTCTTGAAAAATTTTCATCAAAAATCTATTTAATCAATCGATTAAAAATTTTTATTTTAAAAAAAATAATCCATCTATCATTTCTTTTCCAATAAAAATGCCTGTTCGTACCTATTTTGATATTGAAATTGATGGTCAACGTGAAGGTCGAATAGTTTTTGAACTGGTAAAAATCAATGAATATATGTACATGTGTGTGTGTGTGTGTGTGTATAAAATAAAAAACCTATTTTTTATTAGTTTGATGATATAGTACCAAAAACTGCGGAAAATTTCCGTGCGCTTTGCACAGGTAAAAAATAATAAAATAATGAAAAATTCATCCAATAAAATTCCATACATATTAACGATCGATGGTTTTAATTAATAGGCGAAAAAGGTACTGGCGCTTCTGGAGTTCCATTACACTATAAAGGATGTATATTTCATCGTGTGATCAAGGTAATAAATAATAATGATGAGGATAAATGCTTTCTTATAGGGAGAATGTGAAAGTTATGTTAATTAATAATTTGTGATAGGAATTTATGGTTCAAGGTGGTGATTTTACATTAGGTGATGGTAGAGGTGGTGAAAGTATTTATGGAGAAAAATTTGAAGGTAAAGTAAATTCAATATATATATATATTCACTAGTGAATAATGAGTGGGTGATACTTACCAATTTTTTTTTAAAAAAAAATTTTAAAACAGATGAAAATTTTAAATTAAAACATGATCAACCATTCCTTTTATCAATGGCAAATGCTGGCGTTAACACTAATGGCTCTCAGTTTTTTATCACCACAGTGGTAATTTGATATTTTAATTAAATATCATTCATTCTAAAAACAAAGCAGATCTACGCACATACATATAAGTAACCTTTTTAATAATAAACTTGTTTTAAAAGAATACTCCACATTTAGATGATAAGCATGTAGTTTTTGGCAAGGTTTTAAAAGGAAAGTCAGTTGTTAGAGCTATTGAAAATATTCCAGTATCAGATGATAAACCAACAAAAATTGTTAAAATTGTTGATTGTGGCGAACTAAAAGAAGGCGAGGATGATGGCATACAAGAACCTGTTGATGGTGATATTTATGAAGATTGGCCAGGTAAATAAAAATAAATGAGTACATATGTATATGCATGTATATATTGTATATGAAAGTATATTAAATGACTAATGTTTTTGTTATAAAAAAAATAATTATTACTATAGTTGATTATTCTGAATCCAAAGAACCAAAGGATCTACTTGAAATTGCTAAAAATATAAAAGAAATTGGAAATTCTTATTATAAAAAGTCAGAATATGAAAGTGCAATTAAAAAATACACAAAGGTAAAAAAAAAAAGTATAAATTATATAAATTATTATTTAATTGTTTTATTTTTTTATTTTCTTACTTTTTAAATATTATTATTTTAGGCAATTCGCTATCTTAATGAGAAAATATTAGATGATACAGACGACCCACCTGAACTAAAAAAAGAGTTTCATTCACTAAAAATTTCATGTTACTTAAATAAAGCAGCATGTTCATTGAATTTACAACATTATCAAAATGTAATAAATGATGTTAATATAGTGTTAGAAATGCCATCCGAATACTTATCAACAACTGATAAAGTTAAGGCGTTATATAGACGTGGCACAGCATATAACGGCTTGAAAGATGAGGAAGCAGCTTTAGAGGATTTAAAAGAAGCTAATAAATTAAATCCAAAAGATTCAGCAATTCTAAAAGAATTACAAATAGCTAAACAAAAAATCGTTGCTAGAACAAATGCTCAAAAGAAAGCTTATAGTAAAATGTTTAACTGATTGGTTGAGTAATTAAGAAATAAAGTAAGAAGAAAATAAACAAATCATATATTTATCATTTTTTATTGTTTTTTGACTGTTTTTTATTATTGATTTCAATTAAAAATATACTTTGCAATGACCTAATATGGTCTTTTCCTCCTATTTCATCTTCTACTACAGTTTCCATTGGAATATCAACGGTGTATTTTTCAAAATTAAAGTCAAATGATTTAAGTGGAATTAATTTTGCTTCCAAGTTCCATTTATCTAAATAATGTTGAATTGTTCTTTTTGAGCTATTATTTATTTATTATTAAATAATAATATAAAGTATTAAAGTGTTATTTTTCACGAAATAGATAAATTTATAACTTGATATATAGATATTTAAGTGTTTGTAAATCCACCTTCTTTCTTGATACGAAGTAATAAATTTTGCATTAGGTGAATGATTTGTTAATATATAAGATATTGTTACTAGAAGATCTTCAAAATCTTTTTTGAGAAAAAAGTCTATTTAATAATAATAATAATAGTAGTAGGTAGTGTATGTCCTGTTAATTTTTCCTTTACCTTTTGGATCATAAAATGTATCACTTCCTAATATCCAATCTATTTTTTTGTTACAAGTCTCCAAGTCGTTTAATATATTTAATAGGCCACCATCTTTTCCACCTAATTCATTCAAATCATCATCACCATCATCACCACTACTGCAAAATTCACCCCAAATTAAATCTCTTATCCAAACATTATTATTATTAGCCTTATGTGAAATCAATCGAGTTTTTTCTCTCATTATGGTTGGAGAAGAATAACGAAAGCAAGGTGATAGATCATTTAATATTAATCCATCAGAAATATTTTGTAAAATTTTTGATTTATTAGATCTACCATCATCCGTTAGTATTATCAATGATTCGGATGATAATAAAGCACACAAGTAACCTGGTAATGAAGTCCCTGAACCTAACTAGGTTTATTATATATAATAATATGCATATTATAAATTATAAAGTAATATTAAAGCAATGAATTTAATTTGTTTAAATTGAATAATTGCTTACTTCCAGAATAGTTTTATCTTTAAATAAATTTCTTTTGTTCCAAATATATTCTGCTAATACAAATGAAGAAGGCCATACATAACAACCATAAGATGGATGATATAACTAATATCATTAATTATATATTGATATTTTATTTCTTATATAATATAAATGTAAAAAATACTTACTTGTTTTATTATAATTTCTAATTGTTCATTATTTTTGTCATCATTGAAGTAAAAAGTTTTTGTTGAAGTCATTTTATTTTGTGCAACTATGCATGTAATTTACTGACATATCAAATTATAAAGCAGGTTTTTAGAAACACGCGAGCAGCTTTTGATAAATTTACCAATGTGCGTCACAGTCCGTTGCCTTTAACAAAAAAATACGCGAGAAAACTGTCCGGTGTTGCTGTTCCCAAGTAAACTTTTGACAAACAGACCATTATTTTTAAAAAAATGGGCAGTAGCATTGGCAGGTGCGGTAGCAAATACTGTAGGGTATCCGAAACACAAATATGTTTAAAGATCAGATCATTGATTGGGAAGACGTGGTCTTTTCAAAAATGAGAAAAATCATCAATTCGCAAACGAGAAGTTTACTAAGATGAAAGCAAACGACTCACTAAACACATTTGTTGTCCATACTAACTCCAAACTGTACAATAAAAGGACAATATTTTTTGTTAAATGAAATATCCTGCGTCTATGTGCTCTGAATTCCTGTATCACTGATGATAACAGAAGTGAAACTTTCGTCAGGATCCACTAATAAACAATGGCTTGAAAAACTAATAATAGCGTCTCGCTCACATCAAAAATTGATATCGTGGAACTTTATACAACCAACAAATATTTACCTTGAAAATCCCTAATTCTGGCGGGTAAATTATAAAATATTATGAGAGTTACGATATTTGAATATAAAACTAACAACTCAAAATAATATCAAGATAATAGTTGTTTTTTTTCCGTTATGGCGATGATGATAATAGTAGTAATAGAAGTAATTGATATCTTCTTTCTAGTAGTAATAATGATAGTAGAATATACTAATAATCATAGTAGTAGTAATAATATATAACAATTATTAACTTATATCATCTTTGTTAAAAGGAAATATCTTATTTATAATTTACAGACAGTTGGAAACGATCTTTATGTTCTATTGAGCCTGAAAAATCATTATTAATGAAGAACAATACAGTGACGATAATAATGTAGAATTTTCTGTAATTAATATTTAAACATAACTTCTAATAAAAAAGAAAGTGAAAAAGAGAAAGGAACGTCAGAATATTTGGTTTTTGTAAAACATCTGTTTCCAACAAAAGACATTTTTCTGAAACAAGAAACCAAATGAACTCTAAAAGATCAAACTTAAATCCGAGCTCACAAAGATTGCTATTTATAAAAATCTTGTTCATAATTTTCAAATTTATATAACAAAACTTAATATTTTAAAATAGAATGGAATAAATTGAATAAAACGAATAAAACGTGTATCATGAATAAATCGAATAAGAAATTGTATTAGAAACCGTTGGCTAAACGAGTATACCGGGTGAGAATTGTGCCAAATTCACGGATATATCAAGGAAAACGCACGATGGTTTTAATTAATAGGCGAAAAAGGTACTGGCGCTTCTGGAGTTCCATTACACTATAAAGGATGTATATTTCATCGTGTGATCAAGGTAATAAATAATAATGATGAGGATAAATGCTTTCTTATAGGGAGAATGTGAAAGTTATGTTAATTAATAATTTGTGATAGGAATTTATGGTTCAAGGTGGTGATTTTACATTAGGTGATGGTAGAGGTGGTGAAAGTATTTATGGAGAAAAATTTGAAGGTAAAGTAAATTCAATATATATATATATTCACTAGTGAATAATGAGTGGGTGATACTTACCAATTTTTTTTTAAAAAAAAATTTTAAAACAGATGAAAATTTTAAATTAAAACATGATCAACCATTCCTTTTATCAATGGCAAATGCTGGCGTTAACACTAATGGCTCTCAGTTTTTTATCACCACAGTGGTAATTTGATATTTTAATTAAATATCATTCATTCTAAAAACAAAGCAGATCTACGCACATACATATAAGTAACCTTTTTAATAATAAACTTGTTTTAAAAGAATACTCCACATTTAGATGATAAGCATGTAGTTTTTGGCAAGGTTTTAAAAGGAAAGTCAGTTGTTAGAGCTATTGAAAATATTCCAGTATCAGATGATAAACCAACAAAAATTGTTAAAATTGTTGATTGTGGCGAACTAAAAGAAGGCGAGGATGATGGCATACAAGAACCTGTTGATGGTGATATTTATGAAGATTGGCCAGGTAAATAAAAATAAATGAGTACATATGTATATGCATGTATATATTGTATATGAAAGTATATTAAATGACTAATGTTTTTGTTATAAAAAAAATAATTATTACTATAGTTGATTATTCTGAATCCAAAGAACCAAAGGATCTACTTGAAATTGCTAAAAATATAAAAGAAATTGGAAATTCTTATTATAAAAAGTCAGAATATGAAAGTGCAATTAAAAAATACACAAAGGTAAAAAAAAAAAGTATAAATTATATAAATTATTATTTAATTGTTTTATTTTTTTATTTTCTTACTTTTTAAATATTATTATTTTAGGCAATTCGCTATCTTAATGAGAAAATATTAGATGATACAGACGACCCACCTGAACTAAAAAAAGAGTTTCATTCACTAAAAATTTCATGTTACTTAAATAAAGCAGCATGTTCATTGAATTTACAACATTATCAAAATGTAATAAATGATGTTAATATAGTGTTAGAAATGCCATCCGAATACTTATCAACAACTGATAAAGTTAAGGCGTTATATAGACGTGGCACAGCATATAACGGCTTGAAAGATGAGGAAGCAGCTTTAGAGGATTTAAAAGAAGCTAATAAATTAAATCCAAAAGATTCAGCAATTCTAAAAGAATTACAAATAGCTAAACAAAAAATCGTTGCTAGAACAAATGCTCAAAAGAAAGCTTATAGTAAAATGTTTAACTGATTGGTTGAGTAATTAAGAAATAAAGTAAGAAGAAAATAAACAAATCATATATTTATCATTTTTTATTGTTTTTTGACTGTTTTTTATTATTGATTTCAATTAAAAATATACTTTGCAATGACCTAATATGGTCTTTTCCTCCTATTTCATCTTCTACTACAGTTTCCATTGGAATATCAACGGTGTATTTTTCAAAATTAAAGTCAAATGATTTAAGTGGAATTAATTTTGCTTCCAAGTTCCATTTATCTAAATAATGTTGAATTGTTCTTTTTGAGCTATTATTTATTTATTATTAAATAATAATATAAAGTATTAAAGTGTTATTTTTCACGAAATAGATAAATTTATAACTTGATATATAGATATTTAAGTGTTTGTAAATCCACCTTCTTTCTTGATACGAAGTAATAAATTTTGCATTAGGTGAATGATTTGTTAATATATAAGATATTGTTACTAGAAGATCTTCAAAATCTTTTTTGAGAAAAAAGTCTATTTAATAATAATAATAATAGTAGTAGGTAGTGTATGTCCTGTTAATTTTTCCTTTACCTTTTGGATCATAAAATGTATCACTTCCTAATATCCAATCTATTTTTTTGTTACAAGTCTCCAAGTCGTTTAATATATTTAATAGGCCACCATCTTTTCCACCTAATTCATTCAAATCATCATCACCATCATCACCACTACTGCAAAATTCACCCCAAATTAAATCTCTTATCCAAACATTATTATTATTAGCCTTATGTGAAATCAATCGAGTTTTTTCTCTCATTATGGTTGGAGAAGAATAACGAAAGCAAGGTGATAGATCATTTAATATTAATCCATCAGAAATATTTTGTAAAATTTTTGATTTATTAGATCTACCATCATCCGTTAGTATTATCAATGATTCGGATGATAATAAAGCACACAAGTAACCTGGTAATGAAGTCCCTGAACCTAACTAGGTTTATTATATATAATAATATGCATATTATAAATTATAAAGTAATATTAAAGCAATGAATTTAATTTGTTTAAATTGAATAATTGCTTACTTCCAGAATAGTTTTATCTTTAAATAAATTTCTTTTGTTCCAAATATATTCTGCTAATACAAATGAAGAAGGCCATACATAACAACCATAAGATGGATGATATAACTAATATCATTAATTATATATTGATATTTTATTTCTTATATAATATAAATGTAAAAAATACTTACTTGTTTTATTATAATTTCTAATTGTTCATTATTTTTGTCATCATTGAAGTAAAAAGTTTTTGTTGAAGTCATTTTATTTTGTGCAACTATGCATGTAATTTACTGACATATCAAATTATAAAGCAGGTTTTTAGAAACACGCGAGCAGCTTTTGATAAATTTACCAATGTGCGTCACAGTCCGTTGCCTTTAACAAAAAAATACGCGAGAAAACTGTCCGGTGTTGCTGTTCCCAAGTAAACTTTTGACAAACAGACCATTATTTTTAAAAAAATGGGCAGTAGCATTGGCAGGTGCGGTAGCAAATACTGTAGGGTATCCGAAACACAAATATGTTTAAAGATCAGATCATTGATTGGGAAGACGTGGTCTTTTCAAAAATGAGAAAAATCATCAATTCGCAAACGAGAAGTTTACTAAGATGAAAGCAAACGACTCACTAAACACATTTGTTGTCCATACTAACTCCAAACTGTACAATAAAAGGACAATATTTTTTGTTAAATGAAATATCCTGCGTCTATGTGCTCTGAATTCCTGTATCACTGATGATAACAGAAGTGAAACTTTCGTCAGGATCCACTAATAAACAATGGCTTGAAAAACTAATAATAGCGTCTCGCTCACATCAAAAATTGATATCGTGGAACTTTATACAACCAACAAATATTTACCTTGAAAATCCCTAATTCTGGCGGGTAAATTATAAAATATTATGAGAGTTACGATATTTGAATATAAAACTAACAACTCAAAATAATATCAAGATAATAGTTGTTTTTTTTCCGTTATGGCGATGATGATAATAGTAGTAATAGAAGTAATTGATATCTTCTTTCTAGTAGTAATAATGATAGTAGAATATACTAATAATCATAGTAGTAGTAATAATATATAACAATTATTAACTTATATCATCTTTGTTAAAAGGAAATATCTTATTTATAATTTACAGACAGTTGGAAACGATCTTTATGTTCTATTGAGCCTGAAAAATCATTATTAATGAAGAACAATACAGTGACGATAATAATGTAGAATTTTCTGTAATTAATATTTAAACATAACTTCTAATAAAAAAGAAAGTGAAAAAGAGAAAGGAACGTCAGAATATTTGGTTTTTGTAAAACATCTGTTTCCAACAAAAGACATTTTTCTGAAACAAGAAACCAAATGAACTCTAAAAGATCAAACTTAAATCCGAGCTCACAAAGATTGCTATTTATAAAAATCTTGTTCATAATTTTCAAATTTATATAACAAAACTTAATATTTTAAAATAGAATGGAATAAATTGAATAAAACGAATAAAACGTGTATCATGAATAAATCGAATAAGAAATTGTATTAGAAACCGTTGGCTAAACGAGTATACCGGGTGAGAATTGTGCCAAATTCACGGATATATCAAGGAAAACGCATGATTTTCGTTCCCATTGTTATTTTATTGCTTTACAACATTCCTCGGAATAAAAGCTAGTCGAAATATTAACTTGCAATGAAAAAATTAAAATGCTACACGGTCAACTTGTACATCGAGACGGTGACGCATTTCTTTGGATCAAAGAAATGAAGAAACAGGTGATACTATTATCAGAGTTGGAACTCCCGTCAGACATATCAATGGACATAATATTAATATGACTGTGTCATAAATTCGTAAAGAAATTACGAAATTATCTATTTTGTGTAGGAAGTTCCTTCACTTAAATTACATTTTGTGCTGTTGTCACCTGCAAGATGGACATCATTAGCAAAGGATTGATCAATATCAACACCTAAAAAACTTTCTTCAGACCCAAGGTGTCTTCTTTTTGTATTCATAATCCTATTAGCAATTGAGGCTTCATATTTTTACATGGACGACAAACTGCAATTTTATTTGTCTTGTTTGCCTGTTTATCTAAACCATCCTTTGGAAAAAATGAAAATTTTTATTTAGGTAATGATATACATGGGTGGACATTGGAAGGAGTCATTGCCAACTCAATCTAAATTAAAAATTTGTGTCAAAAAAGGAAACAAATTTTATTATTGTATTTAAAAATTTTAAGGGGAGATTAATAAATTAAACTTAAAATGAATAATTTTATATCAAATTTGAACTTTTCAATTTTTCAACCAAAAATGAATTTTTTAGGATTGTAAAGTTTTCTCCAACTTTTTAATTTTTTTATAAATTATTATTATTTGATTAATTATATTAATACATTTCACTAATAATCTTCAAAAATTAAATAGGTCCAATAAAAATAAAACTTTAAGGACAAAAAAAAACATACCAGAAGGTACAAAACAATTTCAACTTCAGAAATATGCAGAAGCAACTCTTGGTTTAGGAAATTTAAAAGTCGCTGTAGCATTACCTGAAGGTGAAGATGTTAATGAGTGGTTAGCTGTTAATAGTAGGTATCATTCATTCCTTCCTTCATTAAAATCAATAATTGGATAACATGTTAATTAATCTCTTGTGTGTACATATATATAGCATATGATTTCTTAAATCAAATAAATATGTTATATGGAACAATCACTGAATTCTGTACACCACAAGAATGCCCTGTAATGTCTGCTGGAGCAAAGTAATATAATTGATTAATTAGCCTTTAAAATATTTATAAATATTTAATTAAAAAAGTATCATTGTTATTATTGTTATTAGATTTGAATATCATTGGTCTGATGGAGATAAATTTAAAAAACCAGTAAAATTATCAGCTCCAGTTTACGTTGACCATTTGATTGAATGGGTTCAAAATCAACTTGATGATGAATCAATATTTCCAAGTAAAATTGGTAAGAAAATAGATAAATAATTCATTCATTCATCACATAAACAATAAATTAATAATACAATTAATAATTCTAGGTGTCCCATTTCCTAAAAATTTTCAAAATGTTGTCAAAACAATTTTCAAACGACTATTTAGAATTTATGCACATATTTATTTGGCACATTTCTCTGCTATTGTTGCTTTGGGTGAAGAGGCTCATCTGAATACAAGCTTCAAACATTTTATTTATTTTATACAAGAATTTCAACTAATTGAGAAAAAAGAATTACAACCTTTGTCTGAATTAATTGCCAGTCTAACAAGCCAAGATCAAATCTAATGGTGATAATGATATTAGTAATGATAATGATAATAGTGATAGTAATAATAATAATGATGATGATGATGATGATTACAAGTATCAAGTAATTTAATATTTGTATAAATAATATAACATTATTATATATAGATTTCATAATAGACTATTTTTGCTGCATGAGAATTCCAAATTTTTTAATAAAAAAAAGTTAGGTTGTCCTTTTTGCAAATAATAACAAACTGAGGGCATCTGGTGGTGCAGTCCGTAGATGGTCAATCCGTTCATATACGGATTGATGGATGGCCTTTTAAGTCAACAGATTACGGATGTCCAAAAAAACCTTACTCGGATCACCCATCAGGCAAAACCCACAGGTCACCCGGAAATGTCCTGTGACTGCTAACCTGTTTTGGAAATTGACATTTTGCACTTTGTCAAATAAGCATAATAATAATAGCATGACTTGCATATCAAGTGAAAGGTTTTCCTCATAAAAATTGCAAATAGTTATCATGGTTTTCCATTCGAAATAGATTTATTACTCGAACACGTCGCGATTTTGTGTTTTTTTTTCGAAATGCTCAAATCCCGTCAAGTGGACAAGCCTAAGCAACAAATTGAAAATCGGTTCCTTTCGTCCTTTCTTTACTTTGCTTTTAAACTTAGGTTATAAAAACATTTTGAGATTTTTTC
Organism: Entrophospora sp. SA101; assembly: GCA_958430865.1. Classification (NCBI taxonomy): domain Eukaryota; kingdom Fungi; phylum Glomeromycota; class Glomeromycetes; order Entrophosporales; family Entrophosporaceae; genus Entrophospora; species Entrophospora sp. SA101. The sequence continues at coordinate 14,910 of CAUDNR010004529.1, read as the reverse complement.
ATCTCTAGATAATAATTTTTGACTTTTCACTAAATTCTTTTTCCTTTGTTTACATATTTTATTATTGTTATGATAATAATATTTTAGTATTACAGGATAATCCTCGTTTCAACGGAGTGATTGGGACATATAAGAAAATTTCATTTAGAATTCGTTGAAACGAAATTACTATTACTAATCGCGTTTCGACGATTTTTATGTTTTCATAATAATAATAATTATGACTATAACGAAATTGTTGTAATTATGCTTGGAATAACATACTAATACTAATACTAATATTAATATTAATCTGCCCGTTCATATCTCGTTCGATGCAACGATAATTATGATCATTGCTACTTGAACTAGCTTTATTATTATGATCAATGTCCATTTAAACTGAAAACATTAAAGAAATTCAAAATTCTGACATATTTCCACGATGATTTTTTAATATAGAAAAAGGATGTATTGCAACAATGTATTGGCGTGCGAAATTAACCCGGATAATGCTGAAGATGCAGACAGGGAGTTAGAGTGACTTGGAGTCTGCAAGTTTTATTTTAACTTGGATCAAACTTCTATCGTTATCATAGAAATGAAACAAGGTAAATCACCTGATCTAGCAAAATGCTATCAAAAGGTTCCTATTTTTTTATAAGATTATTAATGTTTATTCAAGAGGGAATCATTGTGGGGAACATTCTTGACAAATAATTCATAAGGGTTCCAACGATATATACTCTTTATATCTGACAAATGTGCTACCATAAAAATGGAGGTCATATTTATATTCCATCAGGTCAGCGAGAAGACCAGAAATATGTCCACATCAATGATTCGGAATAAGCTTTAAGAAAAATTGGAGCTGGATTGTGTTACAAATTCAAATAGTTTGAAAAACAGAGTTTATTAACAAAACAGCTGGTCATTCATCGTATGTTGCTAATTTGCCTATCTATCATCATTACATTCATCAATCATAGGATCTTCCAAGTACAATATTACCGCACCAACAAAACATCCATATTTTTTTAATCATTCTAACTATTTACACTATATGTACAGCCACTCCGTTGAAACGAGGGTTATACTGTATAAGCCAAAGATTGAAAGTCACTGCCGTCTTGTAAATTTAATATTTAATGAATATCTAATAAACAAATATACATCACATGGCTAGTTAATATAACATTTAAATGTTTCAAATTGTTGGTCACTGAAAAAATATTCCAAGGAAATTTATTTATTAATTATTCAACTGATACGAGAAAGAAAGTGCAAATTAATATAGGTTTAAAAAAAAGGTTGATTTAAGAAATTACAGTAAACAATGAAATTATTTTTATCAGATCTCCTTAGCGTTTACTGCATCATGTTCTACCGCGTACTTTTTTTTTAACTCTGTGATTGATTTTCCAACAAAAAAATATAAAGGAGCCTTTGCGGTTCTACCTATATCACGATTGTTCTTTTGTTTATCTTCTTCGAGAATTTTTATTTCGAGGTCATTTAAACTAGTAAAGCTTTTTTTTCCAGAGATGTCAGAAATGATAGTAATTTTTCCCTTCTCGTCAATATCCTCAATCTGAACAAAGTTGTGCATATTCAAAATTAAAGACGTGCCATTTAATGATGTATTAAAATGCAAATGTCAAACACAAAGTATGGAAGATTTTAAGAAATATTTTATGATGAAAACCTTGCATCCATAGATAACAGTATCGCCATGTGCGGTACTTCTATAATAAAGTAATGGATCATTACGTTTGATATATCCACTGGTGTATAATTGATATAATTTTACTTCTGCAGACTTGTTGGCATTTTGAGCTGGATCAAGATCTGTGTAATGTTGCAAATGATCTTTTATTTAACCCTTGTTCCTTGCTAGCGTTTACCTGTAAATAAAATTAATTAATTACCTGGTGTGTCGTTTGTAGACAATTTGGACATGTTAGCAACCAAGTTTCCAATTTCTTTACCGACTACAAAAGTATTTACATAAAACCACCTTAACTTCTGCGAATAAAGCCTACCCTTGAGACATAATAACTTTTTAAAAACACAATGCTTTTATTTACTCACTTTTATCACCTTCTTGTCGCTCTTTGTTTAGTTTTCCAATTGTCTCGGCTATTTCTAGCGCAACTCCGTGTGGGAATTCGTAGAAGCCCGGTTTACGAGAAAGCATTTCTTCCGTCAATAGAAGGAAGGATATGCCATTAATTTTTTGTTGTTCAAATTTTTTACGCACATTATTTTCTTCAACAAACGATTTGCCCTTCTGCTTCTCTAGATAAGTGATGATATTTTCTAGATTCCAATCTTTAGGGTTAATTGGTAATGAAGACATGATTTTGCAAGTGAGGCAAATTAGATTACTTTTTCCTCTATTTTATCCTTGCTTTTGGGACTAGTATTTTTTGGGAAAGTTAAGTCAGAATGATATCATTGATTTCGTCATTACTATTTATTATTAATGTTATCATTATATAATTGTAATTTTTAGTATTAGTATTAGTATTAGTATTAGTATTAGTATTAGTATTAGTATTAGTAGTTGAGAGTCGTTCTTAAAGAAAGGCTCGAGTATTGAAGATGAATAATTATCATTTATTAATTCTAATTCTAATTCTAACTAATAATATTATTAATAGTAGCTATAAATAAAATTTTTATTCAAGAGATTTTATATTAATACAATTGTTTAAAAATTGGAACTATTTCCCTTTTTACATATTAATAAATATATATAAAATGTCTGAAACCTAAGATTTTTCTGGATTTTGTAAGACAATTAAATAATATTCATTTTCTTTGATTTTTCATTTAAATGTGGAAAAGAAAAAGATTTAAAATCAATTTTATTATTATATTGATAAAAAGAAAGATTTCATAGAATCATAAGAAAGTTAAATCATTCTAATGATCAATAAAAAAAATATATATCATTAATTCCAAATTATCCAGAGTAGCAAGCAAGAAAGAAAGAAAATAAAAAAAAACAGATGTAACCAACTAACCGATTCATCCATATCTTTAACACAAGTTTTAGCTTGTTCAATAAGTTTAGTGATCAAATCAGAGTATTTTTTTGATAAATTCACATCGAAGGTTGATTTAATTGTTTGTCCATCTTCATTAACAATCATTACACCTTGCACATGTTTATTAGTTGACAAACGCTTAATTGTTTCTTCTACTTCTGTGGTACTTTGCTAATTTTATTTTTAGGAAAAAAAAAAGAAAGTACCTCTTTATTAAAATACTTGATCGAAATATTCATTCTTATTCCTTTTTTTGCCATATGTTATGTATTTTAAGTAGCTTTACTTACTATCATTTTGGTTAATTCTTGCTTTCTTTTCAAAAAAATTTATAAATAATTGAGAAAAAAAAATCCCAATATTTGTCATATGCAATTTTGGGGGTCCAGTATTATGTGTATTACAAACATATGATATTTTTGTCGATTATTTTATAGATATATAGTAAATCGTGCAACTTCAAACCACTAAAGCTTTTTTTATTCTAAAAATGGAGAGTTTTTTAATTTAAAAAAAATGCCTTGGTGGTTTGAGGTTGCATGATTTTTTGATGTCCTGCATTATACATAGTAAAGACACATAAAATTCAGACCCGTATAACTTTTGAAGGAAACGATTTATAACAAATAATAATATCCTCTTAATAATATCCAGGTGTTGAGCTTTATTGGTTGCCAAAGTACTTAAGCACCTGGATCCCAAGCTCTAGTGATAATGCCCGCTTTTCACTTGTCCAAAGCCTTCAAACTTGCTTAGGACCCTTTTTCACCTGTGGGAAAAATTCCATAATATTTAATTGCACAGTCCTGGATGTTTGTGGAGTTGTTTGTGAGAATAGTGGACTATCCATATAAAGTAACAATCATTGTTAACTAACAGAATTAATTGAAAAGCACTTTAAAATGAAAACTTCTAATAATTATTACTTTTAGTATTTGTATATATCAATTCCTATATTATAATTAATAAAATTTATTAAATAAAGTAATGATTTCGTTTAAAGTGTAAATTTCCACATCAAAAAAATGAGATGCGATTTCCCATTATATGGATTACATATGCTGCGTGAAACAAAAAAATTTACTTTTTTGGGAAATTTCTGCCATCTTATAAAAAAGCAATCATGTGATTTATGGCGCTTCTCTATATTTATTATTTATTGATTTAGAAGGGCAGAGAAATATGAATAAAATAGATGTGATTGCTTTGTTTTTTTCATCGTTTATATTTATAATTCATATTAATGCCTCAACAGGTATTAAAACTAATCACAAGATTCTCAATAATAATAATAACAACTAATTAATTTTCTACTGGAATTATCATAAAGATTCACTTTGTGTAGGACATCGAGGTTATACGTTAGGTGGACACCCAGAGAATACATTGATATCATTGGAAAAAGCAATTTCAGCAGGAGCTGATGGATTAGAATCTGATGTCAGATTGACAAAAGATGGTGAAGTGATAATGATACATGATGATTCATTTAATAGAACCACTAATGGTACTGGGCTGGTTATTGATCATGATTGGAATGGATATATTGAATATTTGAAAACTAAGGATGGTACCGCCAATATTCCAAGATTCCAAGATGTCTTGAATTTATTGAAAAAACAAGAAAATAAAAATATATTCTTGATTGTTGACATCAAGGCAATTAATTATTAATTAAATAAAGAATTATTTATTTAATAATATAAACAAATAACTCATATGTCCATTGCTATATACCTTTTAATTATATGCACTTTTCATATATCTATTATATTAGCGTAATAATCCCATTCAAATAATTGATAAAATGGCAGAAATATTCTACAAATCAAATTCAGATTATGACTTTGGAAATCAAATATTCTTGGGTGTCTGGACGTATGAATTTTACTTGAGGACTAAAAAATTAATTCCAAAATTACCAATTTCTTATATTGGCGATGATATTTCAATTGCTAGGGAAAATTATTTTGATTATATAGAAAGTTATAATATGGAATACCCACAAGTGTTGTTGGATCATACCAAGTTCACCAAAACATTGTGTGAAAAAGGTAGGAAAATGTTTGTGTGGACAGTTAATGAAGATGGTGACTTGAAGTCAGTTATGAATTATGGACATAGTGAAGGTTATGGCGTGTATGGAATTTTATCAGATGATGTTGTCAAGTGTATTAGAGTCAGAGGGAAAATTTTGAGAAGAAGAAAATTTTGGAGACAATTCTAATTAGCCAATCAAATCTATATATTTATTTGAATTATTTATTTTATTTTTATTTGAATCATCTATTTGAATAATTTGTTTAGAAAAGTGTAAAATTATAACTTTAATAATTCTAATAATTATAAAATTATTTATTGATACAACTTACTATATCTTTGGAAATTCTTTTGTGTTTATATTTAACATCAATATTTGCTTTATAATTATTTATCAAAGACAAGTTCAAATCAATGATTGTGCTATGGTCCTGATCCATGAGCACACTCCGAATGTCATGGACCAGCAATTAATATTAACACACTACCTAAATTATAAGATACATGATTGCAGTGACTGCATCAACTTTAGAGCAATTCCCACAATATCAACTTTAAGAAGTTGATCCAAAAATTCTGAATGAATTGTAATGGGGGTTTACAGTGATGTCAGCCAGCTGATTTTTTTTTTGTAAAGAAATTTTTCTGGCATTTCTCAGAAGTCAACTTTATCATTGTTTTTTGATGATAATCAAATAAAAGGCAAATAAATCTTTTGTATCAAACAATTGACAATTTTATTAGCTAACTTTTTACAAACATGTAAGAAGGTAGTTTTACCAAATCTTGCTGTGCAAGCAAGAATTACTTGGCAATACCGGCAAGCTCAGTACCATCCAGAGAGATTGTTTCCATTAGCTGGAAATGCATTTACAAAGGAAAGAAATAGACTTTGTAAAATAGTATGATTTCTATTTAGATTTTTGATATAATTCATACATACAAGTTCTTAGCTGGCTTGACCAGCTAAGCTTTTTTTAACGGTTGGTATCACCAGTTTACAGGATATCAAGTTGATAAATTATTAGGAAATTCACATATCAAAGAAACCAGTAGATATGGATAAAGGGGAAAATTTATTTATTTCATAAATTCTTTACAATAAACTTATTATTTGTGGCCTTCTGGAAACCATCTTATCAAACTGTTCTTTTATTTTCAATCATAAAATCTGAGCACATGATCTTTCTAATGTTCCGTCTTTAAGACAAGGAAGTCTTGAACTGAACATTAAGCCAACACACTGCATTATCTGTTCAGCATATGGTCTGTTGGATAATGAATTAACAAAATATATGTTAAATGGTGAAAAAACAATTTGACCTTGATGACAAATACGCTTTAAACGGTTGTTCCTCTGTACCCATCTATTGTTTGAGTCATTTCTATTGTAATTTAAATGGCGAGACTTCAAATGTAATCACCACCTGGTGCAATGTCAAGAATAAATCAGAATTAGCTACTACTGATGAAGATTTTTGCTAGTCGACCCATTTTTGGCCCATTTTTGCTATATTTTACGGCTACCAATCATTCACGAGCAAAATTTCATTGCGAATGCAAATCCATTATTCTTTGTATAGAACCCTACAGTGATTCGTGCCGTTGAGGCACGTAGTGCTGAACATGCCTGAAGGGTGGTAGAATTCCAAACCAGAGCATAAATTACAATGATTCATGCTGTTTAAGGTTTCCGATTGAAACTATCTCTCTTGGTAGCTGAAACATTGGCCCAATTTATTTTACATTAATATATAGCCGAAATTGAGCGAAATTATTTTTTAAATTAAAATGAGTTGGTTTATACAGTTCATTATTATAATAAAAAATATCGAGAAACTCAAACTATTGCCAAAGATACTTTTTTTAAAAGAAAAATAGTTTGGACCGAAAACCTTAATGCTGTTGAGGCACGTAATGTCAAACATTCCTGAAGGGTGGATAGCATACATACCAAACAATCAAACATAAATAATAATTTGGAGAACGTCCAAAACCGTTTGCACACATAGTTCGCTAAACAAAAAAACAAGGCAAAAGAGCGAACCAAACAAAAAATGACCATGGGCCCATTTCCCGAAGGGCACGGAAAGCTTATTTGAGATGCTAATTATAATCCTCTAGTTTACAGGATATCAAGTTGATAAATTATTAGGAAATTCACATATCAAAGAAACCAGTAGATATGGATAAAGGGGAAAATTTATTTATTTCATAAATTCTTTACAATAAACTTATTATTTGTGGCCTTCTGGAAACCATCTTATCAAACTGTTCTTTTATTTTCAATCATAAAATCTGAGCACATGATCTTTCTAATGTTCCGTCTTTAAGACAAGGAAGTCTTGAACTGAACATTAAGCCAACACACTGCATTATCTGTTCAGCATATGGTCTGTTGGATAATGAATTAACAAAATATATGTTAAATGGTGAAAAAACAATTTGACCTTGATGACAAATACGCTTTAAACGGTTGTTCCTCTGTACCCATCTATTGTTTGAGTCATTTCTATTGTAATTTAAATGGCGAGACTTCAAATGTAATCACCACCTGGTGCAATGTCAAGAATAAATCAGAATTAGCTACTACTGATGAAGATTTTTGCTAGTCGACCCATTTTTGGCCCATTTTTGCTATATTTTACGGCTACCAATCATTCACGAGCAAAATTTCATTGCGAATGCAAATCCATTATTCTTTGTATAGAACCCTACAGTGATTCGTGCCGTTGAGGCACGTAGTGCTGAACATGCCTGAAGGGTGGTAGAATTCCAAACCAGAGCATAAATTACAATGATTCATGCTGTTTAAGGTTTCCGATTGAAACTATCTCTCTTGGTAGCTGAAACATTGGCCCAATTTATTTTACATTAATATATAGCCGAAATTGAGCGAAATTATTTTTTAAATTAAAATGAGTTGGTTTATACAGTTCATTATTATAATAAAAAATATCGAGAAACTCAAACTATTGCCAAAGATACTTTTTTTAAAAGAAAAATAGTTTGGACCGAAAACCTTAATGCTGTTGAGGCACGTAATGTCAAACATTCCTGAAGGGTGGATAGCATACATACCAAACAATCAAACATAAATAATAATTTGGAGAACGTCCAAAACCGTTTGCACACATAGTTCGCTAAACAAAAAAACAAGGCAAAAGAGCGAACCAAACAAAAAATGACCATGGGCCCATTTCCCGAAGGGCACGGAAAGCTTATTTGAGATGCTAATTATAATCCTCTAGAGCAAGGTATCACAACCAAAATTTCTAATTAAAGATAGCCAGGTGTAAGGTAGGCCAAATAAAAATTTTGAGTTAAATTCTCCAGCAATAGATAGATAAAAATGGATGCGTATATAAAACAAGCACTCAGCTATATTGGCTTCAATGATAACACAGACCCACCCCTTCGAAAAGGGAGGGTGATGTGCTAGAGCTACTCAGCACCCTATCCACATATACCACCTGAGCTTACAGGAGGAGGGATATTATCACACATAACGAGCCCTGTTAAACCATGCTCCACATGGTATAATAAAGGAAGAAAGAAGAGCAACATACCGAAATAAGGACGAAATATTAGATTGACTAAGGTGTTGAAAAATGGTGACAAATTATAGGCTCGACTTCATAGAGGAATCAATTAGAAATTCGTATTCGTAATCGCCTAAATAGATTTAAGGAGAATCCCTAGAGATATTTATATGGATTTGATGGAAAGTGTGCCGAGAAGGATAGAAGCTGTTATATCCAATAATGAGCGGCTAATAAATTATTGAGTTACGTACAAAAGAGAAAATTTTCAGATATGGTTATTATGTGTGCCTAGAAAGTTCCATATACATATTCTTGAGAACCTTAGTCACGATTGATAAAAATTATTTACATCTCTATTATGCAATTAATGGTTTTATTGTAGTAAATTGCTTCGGAAAATTTTATGTAACGTGATACAAAGACGAAATTGGAAAAAGACATATCGGGAAAGCATAAATAACAGAGGAAATAATGCTATTAGTTCTTGATAAAAAAGTTCTTTAATCTTTAATTAGGAATTATCATAAAATATTTAATTAATAACCAAGAAGCAAATCATCTTGATTCCTAGATGATATTACTTCAATTTATTACAAATGTTGGATTTCTTTCATACATTTTTCTTTAGTTTTAATGATACAGTTGCACCTGTCTATTTGCATAATCTGTTCATTTGCATAAAGGTAGCTCAGTCCCGTATCGGGACTTATGAACTATTTGCATAACGTAAACGTGCATATGCATCCTGTTTCTACTGGGTTCCACTAACGTAAATATGCATATTCATACTATAAAAGGAAAGATCAACTACAATAATTTTCAAAAAAATCTTTAATATTGCTTTGTTTCATAGAATCAGAATAAATCTTTTTCGCGTGTTCAAGTTCGGGATATTTCACATTACAAGATTTTTCTGTAGTGGATTTGTTTCACTACTTAAAAATTCGGATGAACGCTTTAATGTTCTGGAAATTGTTGCTAGATCAATTTTTACCCCAAATTTTTGTTGAACCATTTTGCTTTTTTAAACAAACTTATGAAGTTGTTCGTTGTTTAATTTAACTTTCTTCATTTATGGATATAAAGGATAACAAAATAATATAATAAATAATGTTTGTGTAAAAATCAAAAATTATTTTAATGAATCATGAATGACGCGAAGTGATTTTTACATAATATGTCATGTGACAGTTAATTCATCAGTCACATGATAACGCGAATATGCATAAATTTTTTCTGTAAGGGCGCTGACATATATTAGCTAATATTTTAGGGGGTGGGGGGATAACAGAAAATCTTAGGTCACACATAATCTTATAAATAACGTGATCATAATGGCTTCAGTGAAAGATCTGCATTTTTATAATTTTGAATGTAAGTGTTTTAATTTGGGAATGATCTGCATGTAAACCAATTGTCATTTACAAAAAAATTGTATTACACTTTTTGTCTACAGGATGATATGGCAATTAGTTCTCACATTTTCATATACATAAATGCTATAATTAATCATTATTTATCTGATATACATTTCCTTAAACATATTTTGTCAAAAAGAGGTCACTTTTGTTGTGATAGAGAAATCATCAATAATCCTTGAGTTTTGTTCTTTAGATTTTCCTTTAGCAGGATTCATTGTTTGTAATTTTCAAATAAGTAAGAGTTATTACACTCAGAACCAAATAGGTTGTTTTGTCAAAGAAATAGCCAGTGCAAATTATACCCAGGAATTCCAAGAGATCATAATATATTATAAAGGTAATTTTTTTTACTCCGAAGTTGCTTTTAAAATGTATGATTTATTAATAAAATTAATTCTTTTTTTTGCTCTTGCTTTGTTGATACCTAAAAAGGCAAATATGTATCATGCATGTGATCAAAATGTCTTACCAGGGGGTGGGGGAGTAAGCAACAGGAGAGAATGTACTGGGAACACAAAAATTAACAGGAGGGAATACAAAATTTTAACCCATGCAATTTGTTGATTGACCAATTAAAAT
>CAUDNR010004528.1:26579-43862 GCA_958430865.1 Entrophospora sp. SA101 | reverse complement strand
CCGTACAATTGTAAGGTTGAGTTTCTGCGCCATAGTAACTTTTTGTGTGAAATTAGAATATTAGAATCATTTCGAACAACTGTGATTGAAGTGAATATATAATTAAAAAATCAAGTAATGTGCAAATTAAAACCTTACATTGTGCATATGAAAATGTGCCAACAAAAAACGGTTCTGTTGACCAGCCAACACTAAAACTATCCCTTTTACGCCTATACAGATTTATTTAGTAATTACAATTCCTGAACATAGCAAAGGAGGAAAGATTTTCTGATTATAGGTAAAGATACCGACTGCAACTTTTGATGATTGTTGCAACCTAATTGCGACCCGTTTTTTTAATTTCGACAGGTATCCTTAATAATTATAGGAGAGACCTCAACAAATTCCCAAAAAAAAAAGGAGGAGTCCTGAATTTTTTATCCTAAGAGAGGAGTCGGATTATCAAGGTTGTTAATTGATTCATCACCGTCTACTCATCATGTAGACGCAATAAAAGATTCTATGCCTTTCTTCCTCTTCCCCTGGTGTCAATGAATTATCTACGCGTTCAAGTTCCAAGAAATTTGCCATTGTAACTATGAAATATGAATGCAATAATATGAATGTGAGCATGATGAGCATAAGAATATTTAAATTTAAATACATTGTGAGCATTATATACATTAGACGTACCGGCCATATTTGAAAACATTAAAGCGCTATTAAATCTTGAAAGAGCCCTTTCGGAACTTGCTAGAAGCAACAAAGATTGAATAGTTTCTAATTTAGGTTCATCATATACCGAATCCAAAATTTTCTATACTCAAGCAAAATATAATTAATTACAAATATTAAATTAAATTCAAATGATTAATCACATTTTAATTATTTATTACCTTTGCAGCATCAAAGAACACACCGCCAGGTTTGTTTTCGGTTTTTTGAATTGATGGGTCGTTAGATAATTTCGAAGCAGCAAAAGCCAAAGTTGAATAGATCAATAGTTTGGAGTGGATGGGTTTGTCTTTTCTCAGCCAAATATCAGTGAATTTTCTTTGATCAAGAATTGGTATTATTGGATTTAATTTTGTGAAATAGCCTTGCAACAACTTTTGACATAATTCTTTGGATGGTGGTGAAGGTTGCGGTGAAGAAAATATGGATGGTGGTGAAGGAGATGATGATGACGACGATGATGATGACGGCGGAGGTGACGATGACGATGGAGATGACAATGATGACGAAGTTAACGAATTATTATTAGAATTTGGTAATGCTGCTCGAGAAAAATTATTGTTGATTGGATCGTTAATATCCAAATTGGAATTATTTTTAGGCAATTTGCTTAATTTATCTACTAATTCTACGACGTCATTAGGAAAAGTACGATTCAATAGCGTGGATAAAGGTGATTTGATATGTTTTTCTTCGATTTTTGGACTTGATAAAATCGGAAAATCAAGAATGATTGAATTATCTGAAGAAGGTGATGGTGAATAAGGTTGTGGCTTGTTGTTGTTTGAAGAGAAGTGGGTCAATTTGTTGTTATTATTATTATTATTGACATCTTTTGATTGTTGTGTTAAAACATTTTCAAGAATTAAATCAATATTTTTTTCGATTCTATGAATATCACTTTTAGTAAAAATTTGTTGTTCTTGTTGAGGACTTGATGTCGAGATTGATGAATTAAATGGTTGTTTATGACGAAGATTGTCATCATCATTTGGATCATTGGGAGGAATAATATCCAAATCTGATAATAAACGATGACGATGCTGTTGATAAAATTGTTTTGATATAAGTTGCTGTTGTTGTATTATATCAATGTTATTAATGTTGGGAATGGTGACGAAGCTAGAGGAATATGGTGATTCAGATAGACAAGTTCGCTTGGCCGAATTTAAAGGTAACATTTTGAAAAAAAAGAATATTGATTTTTTTTTTAATGGGAATAACGTTCTGCTTTTATATAGCAATTAATTTAACATGCATAAATAAATAAAATATTCTATTTTTCAATAAATATATGATAACATTTACACCCGAATTTTCGTGTTTTTGTTTGAGAAATAATAGATAATAAACGCATGACGTTATACATCACAAAACACATCGCACCATGAATGTCTTGAGAGAACATGAAGCTTTGTCTAATCATATTGATTTTTTCTATTATATTTTAAAGGAAAATATTATATACTGAAAGGTTCTTTTAAAAGAATTTACAGAACTCTACCAAAAATAGTAATTAATTCTATAAAGGACCAAGCTCGATTTTTGTAAAACCAACATGGAAATTTATCAAATATGTGATGATTAAATTTGTGTGCTCTCCAGCACATGGTGTTTACCAACTCTAAGAATTGATTGTTGTATTAATTCTTATTTTCACGTAGTTTCTGTATATTTCATTAAAAAGATGCAATAAGATTTTGTATCACAGAATTTATTTTAATCGTAGATTTTAATATTAAAAATGTCAAAATTGATTATTTGTTTTGATCAATACTTGGAGGTAATTCACTAGCAATACTTTATCTATTTTATTTTTTATTTATAATACGATGGTTTAGATTTAATTTATTAAATGGCAACACTTCTTTATCAAAGCCTCGGTCGAAACCCATCAAGCATATTATTATTACATGTATAATTAAAAAAAAGAATGCAATTTGACATGTTTATAGATTTATTAATTTAATAACACAAGTCCACATGCTATGATTGTGTAATAAATAACATAGGAATTGAAGATATCATTGAAGTAGCCGATGAAAAATATTTCATTATTTCTCCTAAATGATGAAATTTTGCATAATATTATGAATCTATGCTACAGTGAATGCTGAACCATCCTCGATCCCTACTGTAAATTTTTCACAATAATAACGCGCGATAGTTGATAAAAAAGTGAATTGTTGAACAAATAAAGTTTGCCTCAATTGAAATTCACTATATGAACTTTGTCAGTAATGAAATAAATTCAATCGTAGACATCAAAAAATTTTTTTTGTTGGTATAATACAACAACAACGACAACAACAACAACAACAACAACAACAATAATAATAATAATAATAATAATAATAATAATAATAATAATAATAATAATAATAATAATAATAATAAATTGGTGCACAAATTCAAATCGTAAATAAACATACAAACAAAAAAATCTGTTGAATTTAAAAAGTTTTTTTTTATAAATAATATCATTATATTGTGGTGGAACATCAATATGCAGGAGTGTCCGGATATGTTGTGACTCGCAACAGCAGCATTTGGAAAAATTAAAGCTTACCCCGAGTCAAATAAGTGTTACCAGAGAACATACTACCAATCATTTGACAATAGCATACAATTTTAATTTCCTGATGAAGGCAACGTTATCTGCATCGTGGAAACAAATCTACATTGCTATATTGCTATATCAGGGAAACAAGGCACGTTAATGCAAGACAGATTTGCGTGAATGGATCGGAACATTCTATATAAAGCCACAAGTTATACTTTTGGTAATCGTGAGGGGAGTGAAACGCCATATATGCAACTACTACGAAATACCAAAGAAGGGGTTCATTTTGCTTTCTGAAAAATTTACTTCGACTTTAAACAATTCTGCAACCTGAAACTTGTAATGTATGAAAAACCTAAATTGAAATTGGTTTAGCGTTCATAATGGTCTCTATCTTGAAACTGTTTAGTGTTTTACAACTCCATATTGATCTGCGTGACATGTCCTGTGACTGATAGATATTAATTGCTGCGAAAGTGTGGTTCGAGTTATTAATTATGAAATCGCCAAATTTGGCAACTAAACTAAAATCAACTATGCTACTTGAGTAGGATTTCTATTTGAAAAATGTTATTCGAATAAAGCAAACAAAATGAGTAATTTCGAAGGGAATTCAAAATATTTTAGGGTCACAGCATTGTTCGAAGCGGTTTTAATTGCCCACCCAGCCCACCTGGTTCATAAGGCTTGTTTAGCAATTGAGTTGATAATTGAAGGATTAGAGTAGTGATGCCTTCCCTTTGGAGAAATAGATTTGCATATTGTACACACACATATATATATACACTTGTTTAATTTTATGAATTCAACATCCAACCACGTTGACATTTATCATTATAAATTGTTAAAAGACCTGCTAAAGAATGTTTGCTCTTAACAAAGAATTAAAAAAATTCTTATGTAGTGGCTGCAGTTGAATTAATTAGTTGGTCAACTGTTTCTGTTTTTAGATCCCCGATTATTTAAGTAAATAGAATATTTTTCTTGTAATAATCTTTTAAAAGCTTTTTAGCATTAATTCATTACTTAAAATATTTGCATATTGATATATGTAGTGAAACATCACGCGCAGATTCAAATTCGTATTACAAATAGTAAATAAAATTTTAAGTATTAAGCATGGTGATGGATAGGGTGACCCAGATTGTGCTTTTGCATAAATCGCTGCATATTTCTTAATTTTTGAGCATAATCGCATAATCGAGCATAATTACCATTTTTTGGCATAATCACATAATCTATGTGTATAATTTACCTTTATGTGTGATCGACGATGATATTAAATTGTCGTTTTTGTAACCATACTATAAATCATGTAAAAAAATCAATTGTTGATAAGCATATAGAATCAATGAAACATAAAGCTGCTGAACAAAAACATAAAAATAATCCACAACCTTTACAAAGTTCTTTGTTTTCTTTCACTAATAATGATCGTGACAAAATCAATATTGCAATTATTGAAGCATTTACTAAAGCTGATATTCCTCTGGATAAAATAGATAAATTAAAGTCTTTTTAATTGATATTGTAAGAATGGTAAGAAAATTTTCATATCAAAAAAAATTTAAAAAAAATTAATTTGAATATTTTAATGTAAATTATCATTTATTTTTATTTTTATTATTTCCTAGGAGGTTATATTGTAGGTTCAAATCACTTGAAAAAAATATACCAATGAATTATGAATTTGAAGTACAGAAATTAAAAATTTTAATAAAAATAAAATGATTAGTATAACTGTTGATGAAACTTCCTGTGTCCGATGTTGATGCTGAAAGATCTTTTTCAATTTATAAAAGTATATTAACTGATAAATGCACAGCTTTAAAAGATGATTCGATTAAAAAATTAAATTTCATATATTTTAATTTTTCTGATGAATAATTATAAATTTGCCCAAAAATTATAAAAAAAGCATAAAGCATAAAGCATAATTCTAGAAAAAAAAAGCACCAGTGCATAATTTGGAAGAAAAAAAAGCATAATCCTGGACACCCTAAGGAAATTTCAATAACTCTCAAAGAATTTACGCGTTTTTTAAAAAAGATACGGTGCAGATCATCTAATAATAATAATAATAATAATAATAATTAAATTTTGGGTTGGAGTGTTTGGATATGAAATTCTGATTGGCTAATTTGAATTTCACACGTGTGAATTGCAAATTCACATAGATTGCAAAAGGAAATAATATAAAGAATTATAAATAAATGAATGAATAAATAAATGGACTACTGTCATTCTCAATACAAAAAAAAAAAAAAGGTTTTTTCCACTCTATTCAATAAAACACAATAGATTGAGCCAAGTCAAATTTTTAAATTTTATAAATACACTTATTTTTATATAATGTCTCATTACAAATTATTATCACCAGAAAGAAGGAGATTTGTAATTAAAGTTCGTAATGAAATGTATAATAATGCTCTAATGAGTTCTGATGAAGAAAGTAGAAAAGATTATTATTTTTCATTAGTCAAAAAAAATGAGGAGCTTTCTGAGAATGAAAAAGAATATTGTAAAGAAGAGTTTATTTATGATGTTGAATTAATTAATGTAATGTATAAACATGGTAAATCAAAAGAATGTAATAAGTGTAAATCAACAAGATACTCTGATAGATTCTGTAAGGGTTGCATTAGTTTACAATTACAGAGTCTTTTCACTACTTGGACATCTGGAAACAACATAGTTGATGAATTCATTCAACAATGTCAAATGAAATCATCTCTGCCAACTAAAATTATAGAATGGATACCTTTTGAACAATTTGAAAAAGTAACCAAGTTGACAGAGGGTGGATTTAGTTCAATTTATACTGCTGAATGGACAAGGGGATATATAATTGATTATAATGAAAATAAAAAGGAATTTAGTTATCGTAAACAGAAAGATGTAGTATTAAAAAGTTTGAATGATTCAAGTAATCCAGGAAAAAGCTTTTTTGATGAGGTTGGCAGTTGTCATTTAAAACAAAGTTAACAATAACATTGTATTATACAATGCTAATTGATTTTATATTTATTTTCAGGCAATGAATTATTGTAAAATTAAATCAAATTTAATTAATCCTTGTTATGGCATAACTAAATTCCCAGATAATGGAAATTATGCAATAGTTTTAGATTATGCTCCAGAAGGAAATTTAAGGGGTTACTTGAAAAAAAATCATTTTAATTTAACATTAAAAGACAAAATTATAATCTTTGATTATTTATGTGATGCATTAGATGATATACATCAAAAAGATTTAATCCATTGTGATTTACATAGTGGCAATATACTTGTGGAAGGAGGTAATTGTTATATTACAGATTTAGGATTATGTGGATCAGTTGATGAAAAATCATCAGATAAAATCTATGGAATTGTATCATATGTTGCACCTGAGCTACTTAGAGGAAAAAGGAACACCAAAGCATCTGATATCTATAGTGTTGGAATGTTAATGTGGGAAATATTTGCAGGTCATCCACCATTTGATGATAGAGCTCATGATCATTGTTTAATTTTTGATATATGTGAAGAAGGTTTACGACCACCAATATTACCAGGAATGCCTGAAGATTATGCACAAATGATGCAGAGGTGTTGGGATGTGGATCCATCAAAAAGACCAACTAGTAGAGAACTTCGGGACTTTGCCGAAGATAAACATAAGGAGATTCGTGATAATGATTGTAGCAGCAGTGGTGCTGATGCTGGTGCTGGTGATGATTTGCAACAAATACACAAATCACACCCAGATGCATACCATACAAGTAGAATATTAAATGAAGAGATTGCTAGATCAAAATGCTTTAAAAGTTATACAATTAATGACAGTTCATTAGATTTTGACTTGCTTGTTAACAAAGGTGAATAAAAATTTCATTATTATTAATTGGAAATTATTATCCATTAATTATTATTAACAATTTGATTTTAATAAACATTAGATTATAGTAATTAAAAGAAAGAATTGAATTTAATCTCTACTATAAATTTATTTGTAATAATTATTTATCTTTTTATTTTTATTTCAATATTTTTTATAATAAACTTTTACAGTTTTCTGATTCTTGTTGAATGGGGATATTGCAAGGTAGCCTTTTAATTATTGCTTAACTTTTGGGTTATTCTTGTTAGTTAATTGCAAGCAACTCACAATGATTTAATGCTTGTCATTAATAAGTTCACCACTTTCTTGTATGTGAATCTGTAAGCACACTTGATAACTGTAAGTAAACAAATAACAATAGCTCTTTACAAAGCTCAAAAGTTCCTTTTATTCATTTGTGACCAATTTATTTTAATTGTTTATCCTTTTTATATTCTTGTCCAATTGCAAACTCCCTTTGGTTTATTTACAAAACAACTCAAGTAACTTGTTTAACGGCCTTACATTTACAATTAAAATAATACTACCAGTATTACTGATTAACCAACCATTGGATAATACTTCATTGACACCCATTAGTTAACCAACAACATTAGTCCTAACCTTGCTTGCTTTCTAACTAAAGCAAATAAGTGTGGCTTTTTACCAAAGCTCCCACAATTGTTACCTTTTACCAAGGCACTAACTACACTTGTTGTTTTTATCAAAGTGCCTTAAACAAAGAAAATAAAAACAATGTTTTATTTTTATTTTTATTTTTAAAAGTTTTTAATGATTAATTTTATTTAATAATGATTCTATCACAGATATCACCGATTAATTTGGGAGAGCGTGTTTTTAATTGGTGATAACAATTATTTTTATTTTTGCGTGGATCAGAATGAATGGGGATCAACGAATTGATTTTGTTATTAGTGAATAATTTTGTTTAAAGAAGATAATAGTTTAAATAAAATATTTATTTTATTTATTTAGTTTTCTTAGTCGAAACTAATTAACTTGCAAGAAAGTTTTCCTTAGTCGAAACTAATTAACTTGTAACAAAGTTTTCCTTAGTCAAAACTAATTAACTTGTAAGAAAGTTTCCTTAGTCAAAACTAATTAACTTGTAAGAAAGTTTTCCTTAGTCGAAACTAATTAGTTTGTAACAAAGTTTTCCTTAGTCGAAACTAATTAACTTGTAACAAAGTTTTCCTTAGTCGAAACTAATTAACTTGTAACAAAGTTTTCCTTGGTCGAAACTAATTAACTTGTAAGAAAGTTTTCCTTAGTTGAAACTAATTAACTTGTAACAAAGTTTTCCTTAGTCAAAACTAATTAACTTGTAAGAAAGTTGCTTT
Source organism: Entrophospora sp. SA101 (assembly GCA_958430865.1). Classification (NCBI taxonomy): domain Eukaryota; kingdom Fungi; phylum Glomeromycota; class Glomeromycetes; order Entrophosporales; family Entrophosporaceae; genus Entrophospora; species Entrophospora sp. SA101. The sequence continues at coordinate 35,359 of CAUDNR010004528.1, read as the reverse complement.
TACATTAGGTCGAAATCAAGTTCTTTATATACATGTTCATTTACATATTAGCCCGAATTACGCGAGTCCGCTTGGTTTGGGCGATTCCGCTCAAATTGTGCGTTTTCGCTCAGATTGCGCGAATTCGCTTACTTTGTACTTGGGCGAATCCGCACGTTTTGAGCGTTCCGGGAGAATCGTCATTAATCTCTACTAAATAAAGTTAAATATGAATGTGCTACGGATTGATTGATAATAATTAAATATGCGAAACGTAACACGAATTCGGATGATAATAAATAGTTATACACGTTATAAATAAATAGAATTAACAAAAATAAAAAATAATAAAAAATAATAGATTAAATAATAATAAAAATAGAAATAAAATTTAAATTGTCCCGGAATTAAGAGATTCGACCAAAAGATCTGCGTCAAAATCTAATTCCGGTAACACAGAGTTTTGTTTCATTGATCACTGGGTTTATTATTGCAAAGAAACTTAATCAATAAATATTGATATTATAAAACTTCCATAATTATTTACATGACAATTTGATATTATGTAACCATAAAAAGATTATAATAATTTATTTACCCTGATCATGATCACATTATTAATATAAGGGGTGCTCAAGTTTAAGTGTGTGGGAACTATATTTGTACAGCAAAAGAAAAACTTGGCTCCTTGGGAACAACTGATGAAACAAAGGAGAGATTGAGATATATAAAAAAAAAGTCCTTGGAATGTATATATAAGTTTTTTTTTGTAAGCAAAAGCAATTTTACTGGGTTATTTTTAACATAATACTTTACAACTTTGGAAACATTTTGTTGATCAACATATATTACAAATTTACCTCTTTTAAAATATCTGAAATTTTATTATTAAAATTATATAATCTGTTTAATACAACATCTCTTGTTCCATAAAAATTGTTAATCCATGTTGCTTTATGAACTTCTCCAAAACCAAATACTCAATACTATTAAATTCATTATATGGAATCCAATATATATTTTTATGATATTGTGCATCTTGTTTACATTCATTAAAAAATCTTGCTTTCTTTATAACCATCACATAATAAAATTTTTTTTTTCATCAATACTAATAAATACTTCACTTAATTCACAGGTTTTATCTGCATTTAACCAAATTTTTTTTTCTTTTTCTTTTTCTAATTTAAAATTTTTTAGTTCATTTATTGATTTATAAAAAAAAACCAGAATAATTTTTTCCTATGAATTCTTTACAACTGATACAGTTTTCTATTAATTTTAATGAATCAATGAATTCATTTAATAAAGTACTAATGTGATTTTGATAACTGACTAGTCTATCATATTCATTTGACACTAATGACATTATCATGTTAAATGATTCATTTAATGAGCTGCATAATGTATTTATATCCATTTCTCAAATTTTTTCAAAATGGAAAAAATCATTTGATGTGTGCAATATAATATACTGCAATAAATTAGTACCTTTTCAGTATGTCACATATTCTGTACTTTAAATATGGAACCTTTTCAGTACCTTACAAATTCTGTATTGATTCCATACTGTTATGTGTTCCATCTATCCATTGTAATTGTGACTATACCAAGAAATCAGTTATATTAAGAAGAATTTTATTATTATTATTATTAAACCTCAATCCATTATTATCCATTAAATTGAGGTACACTACATTAAGATTCACTGTATTTAATATGACATTAAAATTTTTTTAGGGGTTTGATTTGATTTGATTTGAGTCATGAATCAAATTGACTACAGAATGAATTGAATCAAATCAAATCACTAAAATTTGATTTATTCAGAGCCTTAGTTACTATCAACTAGATGAGTTGAAAGAAGTCAATAACAAGAATAACAAGATAATAAATAAGGTAATCATATGTCTCCCATATATACTATTTTTTTACCCATTCTTTATGGAGTTATATCAACAACATTAATGAGGGTATTTTATGAAGACAATCAATCAACTCATTATTGAGAATAAATAAAGAAACACAGCAAAATCTTTTTGTTGATAATTGTCTGGTGACTATAGTTGCTTGCCAAAACTCAATTAACAGATTTTTGGCAGGGTGCACACTAATTGTTTATTAGAGTTTTGGCAGTCATTAAGAGGTTTTGGCAAGCAACCTTAGTAGTGATAATATTGTATTAACCAATATTTTATTTATTTAGTGACAAATGTTAAATTGTAAATAGATGTTATCTATTCAATTTTAGATTATTTTTATTATCTGTCTGACAGTAAAAATTGATTTGATTACTATGTAAAATCACGTGACCACACTCTACCCTAATGTTTTTAATGTTTAAAAGATGGGAAAGGCTCATATTAATATATGAAAGGCTCAAATAATCCATCAATCAGTAATTGTTATGAAAAAAATTATTATTATAGCAACATTAAACAATAACATTGGTAGCAACAAGTAGCAAATGATGATATGTTTTTTGAGAATGATTTCATTCCATGGAGATATTGCAACAAGTCTTTCAAATAAATGAATAAATTTATACCCATCAAGTTGTTAAACCTTATCATTTTTTATTATTCAGTCAGGTTTAATTATGTCTTTGACATATCATGAATAGGCCAAAAAAAAACAAAATGAATCAAATGATAATGCATATACAGTAGTTTAAGGTGAGCCACTTCTTCATGGTTAGTCAAAAATTTTCATTTTTATTTTATATAAACTTGCTTTTATTTTTTAATGAAAAACAGAAATTAGATCCTGATTGTTGTCAAAAATTTCATTTTATATCATGACATCATCAATGATGCATTTTGGAATTTAACATTAATAATTAAGATTAGTCATTCATTATTAACCATTCTATTTATTATATTTTATTGGATAAATTCATGTAAAAAATCATGTTGTTTGTAATATTTCAAGAAGTATAAATACACTTAAAAGTTTCCTTCAATTTTTTAAATTAATTAATAAAGCTGGTGTGATTGATTCATAATCCTTTCTGATAATTAATGGTTTAACTATTAGTTGGGGCCCTTTTTGGAGCATACAAAGCTGGAAAGAAAACTGAGACAATTGACCACTCTCCTGCTATAATAGTACATGTGCAGCTGGAAAGAAAACCTTGCCCTTGACCAGAACTAGAGTTCTATTCAAATAAAATGAATAATTCAAAATAAAATGAATAATCTGAATAAAGTAAAAATGAATAATTCAAAATAAGATCAAGTTGTGTATCATGAATAATTTGAATAAGAATTTGCATTGCAAATTTATGGAGAAACTCTAGCAGAAATGAAGGTGAACTTTGAATTATATTTATTGTGATATGCATCCCACTGATCATTACTAATTATTTTGTTGATATAAAAAAAAATTGCCAGGAAATAGATTTTTTCCACAATGATAAAAACAAATACAACTCAAGAAAAACAATGATGCTTCAATAAGTGATTCAGAAAATAATGGTAAAAAATTATTTAATAAAATAAAAATTAGATTCTTATAAATTGATCTAAAATTTTTTTTTAAAATAGTTAGTGACTCTGATATTGAAAGCAAGTTCTAGAAAAGAAAGGATTGGTTGATGTGAGTCATATTAATATCAACATACCAATACCAAAAAGAAAAAGATCAAGAGTGTTATATGTGTTGAGTTCAATGTAGTTATTATTGTGAACTCAGGAGAAGGTGAGCAGATCATTGTCACGATAGATATTTCATTTATTATAATGGCATTGATTTTCTGTAGCTCAGCCTCATGTGCACTATCTGAAAAAATCAATATTTGTATCTTCCTCACTTTCAAAGATGAGTGTATGGTCTTTGCCAATTTCCTACAACACAAGTAGGGTATTCTTTTCTTTTGATTTGAAGGACTATCCAAACCTATCAAAAAGAAGTAGGTGTATTTTCCATCTGATGATTTTTCAATGTTACCAGCTGATGAAACATAGATCTTGATTCTCAAAGCAATCTTAATATTGTTGCATATGCCTCTGAAATGGAGTTCTTTTTGTTTTAGGTAGTTATTTTAAGTGAATTTATTGTTTTGTTGTATCTTAGGGGAATCTTTCTCAATACATGGTAAAACATCCTAGCAAGTCTTGTTCTAATCTTGCTGCAACCTTCATCACAAGGTTAGAGATTGGACCCAGGTTGGGTCCAACCAGGTTATGAATGAATGCAACACAATGGTACGTCTGATTTATAATTCAATTTTTTTTACATTTCATATGTATTATCAACATTTTTAATACGGATTATCCAATATCTTATAAATAATGATTTTATCAACAATATTGTTAGAGTTGTCTTGTTACATATTAATATATACTAATGAATTATTTTTGTTTTTTGGATTTTGTGTAATGTCACAATGACATTTAACATACAGATTATCCAACCTCTTATAAATAATAATTTAGTCAACAGTATTGTCAGAGTTGCCTTGTTACATATTAATATATTAATGTTTTTGAAAAAGAACATTGAATGCGAATTTCCATATAATATATACCACAATGATGTTTAACATTATGTCTGATTTATATTGTAAAGCTTGGAATTAATAAAAAAATAAAATTATTTTTTTATCATTTATGTAAATTAAATCCATATGTAGAAATATCTGTTCACTACCCGGTTGACCCGTCGGGTAAACCCGCGGGTCACCCGGGTGAAGTTTTTTTAGACGGGTCCAATCTCTAAATTAAACCATTATTGACAATTTGTTGTACTGTCATCTAATATGTTTGATATATATGCTTTTCTCATTTTCAACTAATATCCGAACGTTTTAAAAGGTACTAGCTGATGGTCTTGATGTTCTATTCACTGAGTTCAAAAGAAAATTATTTTAAAAAAGCAATAAATGAACTCCTATTACATAAATTTAGGCAATAGCATATTTTCTACAAATTAACAAATTGTTGTGGATTTTGAATGGATTATGAGAAAACGAGTTTGGTAGCATTTATTTCAATTATTAGAATTTTTTATAAGGCAGCGAGGTATCACGTTAACTCATTTGTAACATATATGAATTGATCGACATGGTTTCTAATCGATTTCCAAATTTGGAAAAAATCCCGACTGTAGTTAGTTAACCAGCCCAAACAATTTGCCAGGTATCTTTAGTTTAACAACCTTAATTGTTTTTTAGAATTTACGTTTAACACTTCATATCCATTATTATTATATACACAAAATAAGTAAAAGAGCAATTGCAAAGATATAAATAAATATTTTTTACACGTGATACAATAATAATCGGATTATCTGGATTGGTCATCATCCACGGATCGCATCATTAGGTTTGAAGACATTTTTTCAACGTTTTAATATTAACATGAACGGTTCTATTAAAATTCTCAATTGCCAAGGCTTTTGGAAAATCAATCTATTCGTGAAAATATCTTAAGGTTTTTTAGTCAAGAGGGCATTTGTAGAACAGTGCCATGGAGAGAATATATTTATTTCACATATTTCTTTCGGAAATCGCGATTACAATAAAGAAACAAAGTTGTTGTATTTTAATGATTCATTTACGTTATTGGTATTTTTACAGCCATTAAAGCTTTCCATAATAACGTGTATATTTTCATGCAAATTTGGGGACTATATCTAAGAGGAATAGTGGTTTGAAAACAGTATTAATATGTAAATCTGCAAGTAGTATGCAGATCACAAAAAAAAATCACAACTAATTTAGATTTGATTTTCTTAGAATGCAAGGAGTTATGAATCAATCATTACAGTCAAAGACTATTTTTATGTAAAAGTGTATTTATTAAGAAGATTAATTATTGATTAATTATCCTTTTCACTGAAGGAAATTTCAAGCATATTTATGCTTCTTGAAGTATTAAAAATAACATGATTTTTTACATGCAATTAATCAGTAATAATAAATAAAAGATACCAATATGCGTAAAGCACTTACAAGCAGTTTGGTGATTTTTCAGGAATATCAGCTGGATTAAATGTTTTAACATATTCTTTGGAGATCTATAGAAGCACTCAGCTAATAGGGAGATGGAAACTACGCAAATATTATGTGATTATTCATTTTTATTTTCTAATTTTAATTACTGGAAAATCACATGGAGCTATAAGAAATAATAAATTTACTGTATATGTATATTATTATTAGGTTCACAGTCCATATTTTTATGTTTTATATCAACCACAAATTCCAATGATTTTTGTTACCATTCAAGGTTGGATACTTTATCACTGAATTTACTTTTTATGTAAGTTTCATTTGAGTGTTATATTTAAATTTTTTTATGTAAATTTAAGTTAAATAATAATTATAATACTGGAGTATTATAAAATAGTACATAAGGCTATTGTGGTTTCTATTTTAATATACACAAGTAAAGGAATTGATACTACTGCAACTCATAATTAACAAAATCGAACATTAGAATCAGACCAGAACCTGCAATGTCACAGACAGCAATTGTAACAACAATAATTGCCATATTTATATACAATGCAAATTATGTCAACATTCAGATTTGCAGATTTCTTTAAATAATATTGCATCAATACCAATTTATGCATGTATAAGATTATAAGATTGGTTATTTTCGAGGTTGTTATACTGTGCAATCACCATATTGATCTATGATAGAAATCCATATCTGAGCATTAGACAAGCACCATACAATCTCAATAATGTTATTTTTATAGAATATATAATAGCATCTTTTGACATAGTGGTTTTATTGTATTTGGTATATCATTAGAAGTTCTGGGAGCTTATTGGCACATGTTTAGAATTGTGATAAGTAAATGGATAAAAAAAATGCTTGGTCATGATGAAAATTTGGTTATTAGGAAATTCAAAAGGCTAAAAGGAGAAGAAATTCAAAGGTCTAAACTTGAGAAAAAATTAAAACAACACATCAAGAAGTTGTTGTGACAATTACAGTCAAAAAATTATAAATATAATTTTTTATTGATAAAAAAATATTTTAAATTATTTTTGTTGGATGATATGAAATATGATGATGATTAATGAATGAGCTGTTAACAAACTACAATAATTAATGATGAATAAATAAATAAGATATTAATTAATAAATGAATGAGATACTCTCTTCTTTTGTATATTCATAATTAATTTACATAATTATACAACAACAAGACCCTTTAGGTACTTCATCTTTCTCTGACACAATAGGTTTTGATCTACCAAAACATAAATATAATTTTCTTCTTTTTTCCTTTCCTTCTTTTTCTGAAAGTGGAAGCGGTAATGGTTGCTCATTGTTTACTTGGTTATGATTGTCATTTGATTCGTCGTGATCCGTTGAACCATCAGCTCTTCTTCTTTTTCTATCTGTTGCCATATTTGCAGGAACACTAACTGTTTTCTTTTCATTGGTTTTCAAAAATGTTATAATAGCTGAAAATTTTACTGGAGGTAGATCGTTTTTTGAACATGTATATGACATTGTATAAGCTGTTGGTGCTGGTTTTGCATCATTTGCTACTACTTTTGAGCCTTTTGATTTTGGATTAATGCTTACTGATGCAATAGAATTTGCTTCTGCATTGCAAAACAAAGTGACATCCCATTGATGACCTCCATCAAGGAGTTGTGAATGAGTAGATTTTAAATACATTTTATTTTATTTATTTATTCTTTTCAAAATTCTTAATAAATAAATGTTAATAAAATAATTGATAAAAAGAAAGAAAATAGTTTGTATTATGAGGAAAATATGAAAGGAAAGAAAATTGCAATAATAAAAAAAAAACCAAATGAAAAATATTTAAATATGAAATTCAGTAATTAACCATGGCGCAGTCGAATTTTATAATAATAACTTTTTGGGATCATATATATATATTAATATATTAATATTAATATACTTGTTAAAATTTTTTGAAATATCATGTGATCCACATGTTGGATTCCATTCAATTCAACTTTAAAAAGGGAGACAATTCATAAAAAATTTCTCGATTTTTTTTCATGGATTTTTTATAATTCTCGTGTTACAATATTTTTTGAATTATAAGACCAAATTTGGTAATGATTTTCTTTTGAACAAAAAAAGAAAAAAAAATTTGTTATACAGTGCGGATCATCTATATTCAAAAGTTAAAATTTTTGTAATCACGTAGGTAATTAAAAAATAATTGATTTTTAAAGAGAAAAAAAACACAATGAGACTTGTTGTCAGTTGATTGATTATATTAAAGATTTTACTTTAATTGTAGTAAAGAAAGTCGGAATAGCAACCCTTTTTATTAGGAAATCTTTTTTTTTACAATTTTCCAAAAGACCATTTTTTACAATTTTTACAATTCACGCCAAAAGTCTATTTTTTATAATTTAAATTCAAATGATTTGTTAGAATAATGTCAAGTCTTTTTTTACAATTTGCCAAAAGACCATTTTTTACAATTCATGCCAAAAGTCTATTTTTTACAATTTAAATGATTTATTAGGATAATGTCAAGCAAGACTTCTTTTACAGGAACATTTTTACAATTCTTTTTACAAAAGTCCATTTTTTACAATTTAAAATGATTTATTAGGATAATGTCAAAAGCCTTTTTTTGCAATTTGCCAAAGGTCAATTTTTTTATACAATTCAAAAAAAGCCTTTTGCAAACCACCAAAAGACCAACTGTTAATATTAAATAATAATAATTATTAAATTTATTTAAGGAAATGAGTTCAAAACCATTTCACCATATCGGGATATTTTAATATCCGTTTTTGTCATTTTCATTTACCTTCCTTCATTCCTATTGGTCAATTTAGTGAT
>CAUDNR010004528.1:10277-26569 GCA_958430865.1 Entrophospora sp. SA101 | reverse complement strand
TAGATTATTGAATTTTACAAATCTTCCTCAACCTGTAAACTCCAATAAAGTTACAATTATTAGTAATAATAATGGTAATTATCTCATTTATTGTTATATATTCAATCTTAATTATTTATTATTAATGATATTTTAAATTAAATTATTAATACTATAGAATCTAAACAAATTGAATTAACTATGCTAGATTCCAAACAAATTGAATTAACTATACCGGATGATTTTATGAATAAATTTCATTCATCAGATTATTGAAATTTTCACATTAGTTTTTTATTATTATAAGGAAATGTTATATGGTGAACAAACACCTCTTATTATTATCAAAAAAAATGTTTTTAGTGATTATATGCTATCTATTTTAAATTAAAGCAAACCTCCTTATAATTTGACCAGATTGAAGTGACCTACCATCATGCTTCTTATCATCATTTAGTATTATTTATTTATTATTTTATTAGTATTTTTATATTCAACATTTATATATACTGTTTTTATCATCTATGAACACTACAAATAATAATAATTAAAATTGGGATAAAAATCTGTGTCTCACAGTAAATCTCAATATTTTGTTTATAATAATATGCCAACAGTGTTAATACTGTTGTAAAATATGGTGGTTATGCCCTATAGAAAATTGGCTGTGTAATTTGAGTAAAGTGAGATACATATCAACTCATTAATTTGAGTGAAGAAAAATATGCTCATACTCATAATATTAGTGGTGATTGTACTCAATGAATAATATTTGTTGAGTCTTCAGTGAATAATTAATATATGGTCAATACTTGCTGAACTCTAATTTAATTAACGTTACCCATTAATTCACTTTCATCCAATCAATATAATCAAAGAAGAAAAATGATGAGGGAAAAAAATTCCACTGCTTATATTTTGAATGAAAGAAAAGTAAAGGGAGTCAAGTTATTAATATTTAATATTGAAATACCTATGGCTACAGCTGAGCAAGAAGACAAGGTCATCAAAAGTCTAACTCGGAGTTGTAAAAGATACATAAGAAATTAAATTCAAGACAGCGGAAGAGGCATAACGGTTTGAGCGACAACGCAAAATCGTGATTTTTGGAAAGGATCTATACAGAACATAAATATAGGGTATGTTTGCTTAGAAGATGGATATTCGCAATTGATCATTTTTACTAAACCTGTTAGTTCTTTCACCTTTTTTTTTCCCAGTAGGAACTTGTAATTAATTCATTTGCCGCTACGGTCTGTGTACTTGTCACCATTACCATCAATGCATAGCATTGATAATTATGAGGAATGTTCATTCTTTTGCCAACTATAACAGTTTCCTGGGCAGAAGTCGGTGTATGAATTTCTATTTACTTTGGATATTTGAATGATGAGTTCACATTCCGATTTTTGTTATTCTAATATTGTTTTTCTTTACCTGTTGTATGTAAACATGATGGCTGTTGACGGTAATCTCTGATTATCCAATCTCATGCCAACTTCCTCAATCTATATCCATTTGGTTTGCAATTATTGATTGTACTATATGAGTGTTTGATTGATTGTTATAAGAAAAAACTCCTGTTTGGATAACATAGATGTTTTATGTTGACATGTCAGCTGAAGCTTGCCTTTGAAAACATTCTGCAGTGTGTTTGTTCTTTATCAAGTGTTGTTAGAAGAGCCAAGAATACAGAAGAATGAGTTAAAAATTATAGTCTGTGAAGCAATTGATCTCCATGTTAGAAATGTCGATTGTTTATTGATTCAAAAACCAATTTTTTTATTTCTACATACAGTATTTCTATATATTTAAAATTATCTGAGCTCAAATTCAGAATGCAATCCATGCTGAATGGTTTTCAGTATCATATTGTCATCATCTGATATAGGCATTGTCATTTCACTTTCTATGTTTAATGGTAATGTATTCTCAGTATGATTTGTTAGAATAAATAAAAACATTTTAAACTTAACCACATTTAATCAATCTATTTCGTCTAGAAAACCCATCAAGCTGAATGATCTTTCTGCTGAAGCAAAATTGATGCAGATTGGAGAAATATACAAAACAATTGTTTGATTCAATATTTAATAGTATCATTTTCTTCTATCTAATCCTAATATTTGAAGGTTTTTCTTTTATGAATAATATATATCCATTGACATAAAACAGTTAAATCAGTGACATTATGTTGTGTGTGTGTGTCGTTTTCTAATTTATTGAACATAGTAGCCTTGAAGTTTTATCTTCATGTCATTAGTGTTGAATTAACATCATTATCTATGGTATGATTATCACACACAAGTAACTTCTAACAAAGACCATCAATGGAACAGGTAAAAGAGAGCTCGTCAAATTTTACCCATAAATTTAATAATTCTTGAGTAGCTTCACATGCAATAATTTAGGATTAAAACCATACAAATATTTTATTTTGTCAAATGATGAAATCATAGGTTAAACATGTAAAAAAAATAAAAAATAAAAAACAAAAAATAAAAAACAAAAAATAAAAAATACAAATGAAACATATCAATTGTAATATTACCATTGGTTTGTTTAATCATCATAAACATTTATTTTCAAACTTTTAAGTTTATTGATTGATTTGTCATGACCTTTCAAAGCAGCTTTTTTATAATTTATTATTGCCTGTTTTTGATTTTTTGGAAAACCTAATTTACCTTCATAATAGATATCTCCCAAATTATATAAAGCAACTTGATTTTCATGGAAAGCAGCTTTTTCCAAATATTTCAAAAATTCAGCAGCCTTCAAAGGATTGCCAACCTTACTTATTATAGAGAATGCATAGCGAACCTGAGCTTCAGGTATGTCTTGGTCTGCAGCTTCTTTGAAACATTTATATGCCTCTTGTAGATCTTTAACTCCACCGTGCCCTTCCAACAAATAATAACCCTTGCAATATATTGCTCTAGGATCCTTCAATGTCTCGGCATGATATTTGAAACATTCCCATGCCATTTGTCTTGATGTTGGACTTTTATCTTTGTGTAATTTTATACCATCTTCTAATGTCATTGTTACTTGTTGAATATCATCTAAATTTAATGTATGTAATGAATCATCAAGACTACCACCACCACCACCACCACCATTAGAAATTCTAGGTAGAAACTTTGGTGAATAATGGTTTCTGTATAAACAAGTTAACTGATTAAGGAAAAAAGGCATGCTTCGACGTAATGAAGGTTCTTGATTCCAAGCTATTCAATATATATATATATAAATGAAAGATTTTTAATAATAATTTATATATGTATTGTGGATGAATTTGAAATCAGAGTCAATTTGAAATTGTTGTAAAAAATTAAATTTTGGGATATGTTATTTAACAATTTCCATAAGGTTATACCTTCGTTCGTAGGGATAAAGCCTCAGCAGGACCCCGAACAGTCTTAGGAGACGGTTTTATTCCCATAATTTACAGGATAATCACAAAATTTCTTCTAATTAAGAAATGATATTCGATTACCATCTCCAAAGATTGTTCAGGGCCCTGGGGGTGCATAAGAGAGATACCCCCTTGACAGGGATCAGAGATATGACAATTTCGAATTGATAACACACAAACAAAAAAAATTTTTTACCTTTTACTATTATGTTTTTGAAACATTTTTGAATATCGTCCAAGGGATTAAAATTTGATGTATCTTCCCTTTTACCATTTTTGATATGTTGAGAAATTCTTACACAATCATTATCAAATTTTTACATATATGGGACTTGTTGATGTGACAGTTCCCAGACAAACATGCCAAAACTAAAAAAATTAAAAAAGAAATCAAATTAGTAAATAATCAAATTAAAATTAATAATATATGTAATCATTTACCTGAATATTTCACATTTTAAGTCATTGACTCCACCAATATTTTCAAGTTTCTCGGGTGAAATCCAAGGTATAACCTCATCATATATATTTTTAATACGTTGCCTATGATATTTATGATTTTCTTTACTTAGAAAAAAATTCGCAATTTTTGCTTCTCCGATATTGTCCATAATCTAAAAAAAAATTTTTTTTTTCAAGATTAATTAACAAACAATTTATTATTTTTGAATTAAAAACCAAAAATAAAAATAAAAATAATTACTCACCAGAATGTTTTCACATCTAACATCACGGTGATAAATTGTGCATTCATGTAGGAAAGAAAGTCCAGCGCAAACATCATGGACAATTTTTAATTTTTGTTTCCAAGTAATCTTACACGTTTCATAAAGAGATTTTAAATTGCCATATTCAGCCCATTCAAATACCATCACTTTACTGGCTCCACAGTCACTTGATAATATACCATAAAACCTTATTATATTGTTTGATAAAACTAGCTTGCTTAAAATTGCTAAAATAGTATTAAATTTTTCTCCGTTATAGTCTTCATCTGTAAGTAGCTTACACGCTACTGGTTCAATCCCATTCAATAATTTTTTAATAATTTTTACACGTTTTACTACTTCTTTTGGTTCTGGATCTTTTAAATCTCCAGGAGGAATTGCTTTAATGTCATGTTGCTGCTTATTATTATTACTATTCATTGATGCAAGTGTGTCTATCGTTAATTTCATAACACTTGATTGATTATTCAAGCTGGCCTTTATTGTTTCTAAACTCTATGAATATTGAAATAGTGATAATGATAATGGAGATAATGATAATTGATAATGATTAGAATTAAATTCATATCATAAACTAAATAAAAATATTTATTTATTTATTTATCTATATTATACCAAAGACATTTCCTTAAATTCAGTTTCCATTATAATTTCCAAGTCACCAATTTTTTTAAATTTATCAATACTTATTCCCAATTTTAAATCAGCAAAGGCATCATCGTACCTTTTTACAAGTTGTTTAACTTTCACTTTATGAGAATGAGCTTTCACTGTTTCATTCGATTTGGAAATCTCATCAATAAATTTTTTGATTTCAGTTGCCGCATTTACATAACTTTGAAGATTGTCATAAAAATTACTACTTTTAAATTTTCCTTTTTTATCTTTTTCTTCTCTGTGTCTATATAAATCAGACAAAGCGTGTGATCCCGCTTCTAATCTATCGGATAATAATAAACATGTTTTCTTGGTATAACGTGCATCTTCAGCTGATTTATAAGCTTCTTTTGAAAGTTTTATAATTATTTTGATCAATGGGAAACAAAGTCCAATTATATCCATTGCTTTTTAATTACGAAAAATCAGTAATTGAAATTAAAGTTTTCTTTTTTTGATGAAATATTTTTTGTAAATGATAATAATAATAATAACTGCCATATATATAAGCACAAAAATTCCATACATTTTGTAATTATAATAATGTTGTTTGTTTGTCACAGTAAGGAATAATTCTTGATAATGTAAAATTTTCCGGAAAGTTGATGTAATTATCACAAACACATTATGCAAGATTTATCATCATAAATACAAAAATTATATATATATATATTATATAAAGTTTTTTTTTGGTAAAAAAAAAAAAAATAAAATAAAATATAAAAAAAAGACTAAATATTTTACAATTAGGTGGTCAAAAGGTTTTAATGAAGGTTGATGTTACAAAACAATTTGATAATTTCCGTACCTTAGCCAAACACTAGAAAAATATTCTCCTCGGTTACTTATTGAAGAAATCGGCTCTGGACAGTATATACGGTATTTTTTACAAACCTTCGTTACCCGCAGCTAAATTTCCTTAATTAATAATCATATGATTCGTTCATTCTTTGTAATTTTTCATTTATATCAAAATATAATGAATTAAAACTTTCTTTTTATCTGCAGACACAAAAAAATTATCCAGTATAGAAGACAAAAGTATAGTACGCAAAGGTACTTCTTTATTGGTCAATTTTCCTCCACTGATTACATGGAATCAGGGCTGAAAATAGGTCTAAGAAAACGTAATAGTAAATTTTTCCTAGCCAAAAATTTTCCGAAAGAAAAGAATTTGTTTTTATTTTGTTTATCACTATCATGAAAAAAAGGAAAAATATCCAGCAACTCTTTTTTTCGGAAGTTAATTAAAAATTTTTAAAGAAAAAATCCGGTTCTATTCCAGCCCTGTATGGAACGTGTCGAAATATTAAATTTCGATTTTTTAGGAAAAATAAAAAATTAAAGTAAACATCATGGTGATGGTGATGGTGATGGTGATGATGATGATGATGATGATGATAATTGGAATAAAAAATTTGTTTGTTTTCAAGTTTTAGATGCTCGAATCCTTTGACACAGGTAGTGCTTGTTGGTAAGTAAGAATAAATTTATTTGATTAAAAACATAGATTTTATTAATTTAAATTTTAGAGATTTATTTTGTTCTTTAGTACCTGGGATGTTTAATGTTTTAGCCAGTAATTATAATTTTTTTAGAAAAATAAACCATTAAAAAAATTATCACATCAATATAAAATCAACTAGGAATGGGAGGCAATTAGATCCTACTGCCCTATAGAAAATTTTTCATAAAATGTATTTTAGTATCAGTCGTGGGACATGTTGTAGAGAGTGTAATTTCATGTGAAACAAGTTTTTAAACGAAAATGTGACAGTGAGCTTCGTGTCTTTTACTCACACAACGACATCACTCAGGTCAAGACAATAGTCTATTTTATTAATTCAGTTTTTTTCGTAGAGGAATTCCTCTCAGGCCATTTCAGTGCACGGAACTCAACTTTCTACGACGTCCCTGTCCATATTCAAGCAATCGAGTTTACAGATGGTGAGCACATTCAAACCATGAAATCATTTATCATTATACAACGTTATATAAGATGTCAAAAGATAAAAACACCACTGCGCCGAGTGTTTCATAGCATTATAATAATAAACAAACACATGATTCAATTGATTCAATCATTTACATATAACAGAGACCGTTCTGGTAACACAAAATTTTAATCTTACGCAATTGTTGATCGACCAATCAAAATCGTGAATTTGATAACGTAAATATTGATTCATTTTGTCAACAATCACTTCACCAACAGTTGTTTCGTTAACAAATGGTTCGAATTTAAGAAGTTGGAAGCAACCATTTGAAATAGTCTAATAAATTAAGTCGTACTACTCGAAAATGTATTTAAAGGGTTGGTTTTCGACTTGGTTGAAGAATAACTCTCTTCTTAACTCTTCTCTTGACCATATCTCTCGATATAATCAAAATAACCTTAAAATAACGAATGTCAAAATGATTGTAAACGCAACCAATTTAAAGATATACGATCAAAAGGAAAATTTACAACCCAAAAATTTTTTTTTCGCATGTAATAAAATTCCATTATTAACTATTAACAATCTAATTATATAGAGCTTGACCAATCAAACCCGCCTATATAGTTATCGAATAATTGATAATATAAATAAAACGTTAATTAAATATATTTTGCAAATAGCTTCGTAGATCTCGACTTTAAGACTTACTTTGATCAAACCCGCCTATAATAATAAACGTTCATTTTAGAAACTTGATTTGCAAATAAATCTTGACTTTAACACTTACTTCTACCAAGCCCGCCTATATAATTATTTGAATAATTGATAAAGCGGTCATTAAGTATATTTTACAAACAGATTCATAGAACTTGACTTTAACACTTATTTCGATACAAGAATTGATAAACGTTCATCAGTATATTTTACAAACTTGCTTTGGAAGCTTCGTATGTCATCATACATCTTGTATTTAACAGTCTACTTTTTCTGTTGAATTTTATTTTTTTTAGATTACACAATAAAAATTATGGAATATATTTAATCCAATGAAATGGTTGGTATCCCATATTTTGCACAACTTGAAAAAAAGTTAATATCTAAGTCATAGAATTGGTGTAATAGTATCGACCAGGGAAAAATCATGCAATGATGAAGTACCAGATAAGGTCCCCTGTATCCGGCTCCCTTAGGTGTAATGCCTCACTTTACGGAATGTTACACTGGCTCCACTATTATTATTATTACTATTATTATTGTTTTAATGTTATCCATAATTCTGAACATTTGGAAATATGCAATTCTAATTGGAAAAGGAATATATATGAGATTCAACGTATAAATATTTCTAACAAGCTTGGACTTATTCCTTCACTCAAACAAATAATTGTTCGCAACAACAAACACTATTTGGAATGTAATTTTTTTATTTGTCAATTTCTTAATAAATGTTCTGGTTTTGGGACAATTCTTGTTCTTAAATAAATTTTTGGTATCTGTTAAATTAACATCACAACTGTAACATCATCATATGTATAATGCTTTATAATATGTTTTATCTTCGTTTCCTTGCTCATTTCTTTTAATTACTTGCATAGTACACAGTGAATCTCGATTTGTCGGATAGTTTAGGCAATTAGGGAAAATTTTTCAAAAATCCATTAAACTGAGATATCTGCTATGTCAAGAAGGTTTTATTAATATTAAGGTTTATTATGGAACCATTCTTTGAATTTTATCCATAAAACCGAGATTTTTAATTATATCCACTTAATTGAGATTCACTGTATAGTGCAAGTCACTTAGTCCCACAACTTTCTGCACCACAGTGGCCAATTTTGAGAAAATTTTTCCAATCATAAATGCAATAAAAATTTTATGGTCATATGAATTTCAAAGATCATCACACACATTTATATGATTTATTAATTAGATAATATATAGTTAAATTTAAAATGAAATTTTGACATTAGCAATAGAAATAAAATGTATATATATACCTCCATAAAATATACTTTTGGTGCTAGGTTGGAGATAGCAGTATATTTTGCACATTCTTTGATCAATGCAATAATCTATTTATTAAATTAAAATAAATGAACTTAGCTGTTCTTTGTATTTTTTTAATAATAAAGATAATTAATTATCTTCCCGTTCATCTGAAAATTCACGTGATAAAGGAGCTGCAATATAAGATAAATTTTTATTTTGTTTCAATTCGTCTAAATTCGGTAAACTTTGTGCAACTTTAAAGCTCAAATCCTCCACAACAACATGACATATCAATGAAATGAAATCGTGATTTTGTAGAGGAAGGTCTTGGCTTCAAATACACGATTTATTTTTGGGGTGTTGCATTTCTATTTTTGGAGAATTTGAAAATCTACATGATCAATAAAAAGTTGTGGGACTAAGTGACTTGCACTGTACAATAATTAAAATAATTAAACATGGCAACTAGTTAAGAAACTTCTCAATATTTTATGGTTTATTAAACTTGGTTTAGAAGAATATGGTGATTATGAAAATATTCAAGAAATTATTCATAATTTTAAAAAATTTTTTTGAACATCCAACAAGTTGTACTTGCCATGTTCTTGAAGAACTTGCTTTGAAAAAATTGGATTTAAAAAATTTTTTCAAAGACATTTTCAAATTGTTAATTTAACTAACAAAGAATTAAATTTATTTTTGAAAGCACAACTTTTCATCAGGAAAATACTTTTGAAATTATACATAGATCCTACATGTAAACAGCATATAAACACCATATCATGATTTGTATATGATTGACATATGTGTGGCTTTTTCATAACGTGATTAAAGGAAGGAAGCAATTGAAGAAGAAGAAGATAACCAATTTCAAGTTTCTGAAGGCAAAATAACTATGGATCAAAGCTATGGAATTGATTGAAAGGCTCCAATTTTTTCTAATGCAAGAAGAAAGAGGAATGGGTATTAGTGAGAGTTTCCTTCGTGAATTAAACAAATTTAAAAGAGAATTAAAGAAAGAAATTTTTATGTCAATGGCTCAAACAGAAATTGATACCTATTTTAGTTAAATGATTTTGTAAATTATGATAGGAGATTCTAAAATTTTAAATTTACTACCCCATTTATCCGATTATAAAAAACCCCGTTAATCCGAAGAAAAGTCCCTGCACAATTGCCTTTGGTTTAACGGGGTTGCATATGTAAAAAATAACTCACTAACTAGTGATAAATTTTTCTAAAGAAGAACTATTAGTTTGCATGTATTGTATCCAGTGTGGAATCCTAAAATAAATAAATAAAAATAGGGCATTGTTATTCGTACCCATTTTTGTTATTCACACCCCTCCCGTGATTAAGACAACCACATTTTAAAGCCATTCATTGGTCACATTACTACACTTAGTCACGGGAGGGGTGCGAATAACAATTCCCTAAAAATATTAACAAAATATTATATATTTATTTGCTTATTATTATATTAATTATTACTAAAACGTATGTATAAAATAAAAACTAGGGAATTAAATCTCATTTCAAAGATATGTATTATAAATATTAATAAGTTAACATTAGGCACTTGTGACTTTAAATAATAAATATTATTGCATTCAACACAGATATTTATGTGTTTATGAAAGTTATGTGGTTTAAAATAAACTTTTGCAACTTTAACAGTCATTCCGCATGTTTGACTTATACATTTGCTAATTTAATTATACATTTGCTAAGAATTTTAACTTGGTTGATAATACAAGTCTTTATTTTTAATACTAACTTTTTAATTTTTTTTACATACAATTAAAATTATAGTTCTCAGTGATATATTCTATATAATTTTATAAACAAATAATAAAAGATAAATTGTGTTTTACTTAAATATATCACGAGAATTTTTAATGGACAATTTTCATATTCAGTTTTGTACTATGTAGATTCTCTACCCTTAATCAAATCAAATTTTTAATTTCTGAGGACGCCCTATGTATAATAAATTTGAATTTCTTACATCTATAATTAACAGATGAATATATAATGAATTTGAATTTCTTACATCTATAATAAACAAAGCTAGTTGTTAATGAATAATGAACTTATATTTTAATAAATAGAGTTGTTAATGAATGAATATATATAATTTGAATTTTCTTACATCTTGAAATTAAACTAGAGATTGGACCCGGGTTGGGTCCAACCGGGTCATGAAAATTACCACCCGGTGGAGAAAAATGAATGTAACACAATGGGACGTCTGATTTATAATTCAATTTTTTTTACATTTCATATGTATTATCAACATTTTTAATACGGATTATCCAATATCTTATAAATAATGATTTTATCAACAATATTGTTAGAGTTGTCTTGTTACATATTAATACATACTAATGAATTATTTTTGTTTTTTGGATTTTGTGTAATGTCACAATGACATTTAACATATAGATTATCCAACCTCTTATAAATAATAATTTAGTCAACAGTATTGTCAGAGTTGCCTTGTTACATATTAATATATTAATGTTTTTGAAAAAGAACATTGAATGCGAATTTCCATATAATATATACCACAATGATGTTTAACATTATGTCTGATTTATATTGTAAAGCTTGGAATTAATAAAAAAATAAAATTATTTTTTTATCATTTATGTAAATTAAATCCATATGTAGAAATATCTGTTCACTACCCGGTTGACCCGTCGGGTAAACCCGCGGGTCACCCGGGTGAAGTTTTTTTAGACGGGTCCAATCTCTAAATTAAACCATTATTGACAATTTGTTGTACTGTCATCTAATATGTTTGATATATATGCTTTTCTCATTTTCAACTAATATCCGAACGTTTTAAAAGGTACTAGCTGATGGTCTTGATGTTCTATTCACTGAGTTCAAAAGAAAATTATTTTAAAAAAGCAATAAATGAACTCCTATTACATAAATTTAGGCAATAGCATATTTTCTACAAATTAACAAATTGTTGTGGATTTTGAATGGATTATGAGAAAACGAGTTTGGTAGCATTTATTTCAATTATTAGAATTTTTTATAAGGCAGCGAGGTATCACGTTAACTCATTTGTAACATATATGAATTGATCGACATGGTTTCTAATCGATTTCCAAATTTGGAAAAAATCCCGACTGTAGTTAGTTAACCAGCCCAAACAATTTGCCAGGTATCTTTAGTTTAACAACCTTAATTGTTTTTTAGAATTTACGTTTAACACTTCATATCCATTATTATTATATACACAAAATAAGTAAAAGAGCAATTGCAAAGATATAAATAAATATTTTTTACACGTGATACAATAATAATCGGATTATCTGGATTGGTCATCATCCACGGATCGCATCATTAGGTTTGAAGACATTTTTTCAACGTTTTAATATTAACATGAACGGTTCTATTAAAATTCTCAATTGCCAAGGCTTTTGGAAAATCAATCTATTCGTGAAAATATCTTAAGGTTTTTTAGTCAAGAGGGCATTTGTAGAACAGTGCCATGGAGAGAATATATTTATTTCACATATTTCTTTCGGAAATCGCGATTACAATAAAGAAACAAAGTTGTTGTATTTTAATGATTCATTTACGTTATTGGTATTTTTACAGCCATTAAAGCTTTCCATAATAACGTGTATATTTTCATGCAAATTTGGGGACTATATCTAAGAGGAATAGTGGTTTGAAAACAGTATTAATATGTAAATCTGCAAGTAGTATGCAGATCACAAAAAAAAATCACAACTAATTTAGATTTGATTTTCTTAGAATGCAAGGAGTTATGAATCAATCATTACAGTCAAAGACTATTTTTATGTAAAAGTGTATTTATTAAGAAGATTAATTATTGATTAATTATCCTTTTCACTGAAGGAAATTTCAAGCATATTTATGCTTCTTGAAGTATTAAAAATAACATGATTTTTTACATGCAATTAATCAGTAATAATAAATAAAAGATACCAATATGCGTAAAGCACTTACAAGCAGTTTGGTGATTTTTCAGGAATATCAGCTGGATTAAATGTTTTAACATATTCTTTGGAGATCTATAGAAGCACTCAGCTAATAGGGAGATGGAAACTACGCAAATATTATGTGATTATTCATTTTTATTTTCTAATTTTAATTACTGGAAAATCACATGGAGCTATAAGAAATAATAAATTTACTGTATATGTATATTATTATTAGGTTCACAGTCCATATTTTTATGTTTTATATCAACCACAAATTCCAATGATTTTTGTTACCATTCAAGGTTGGATACTTTATCACTGAATTTACTTTTTATGTAAGTTTCATTTGAGTGTTATATTTAAATTTTTTTATGTAAATTTAAGTTAAATAATAATTATAATACTGGAGTATTATAAAATAGTACATAAGGCTATTGTGGTTTCTATTTTAATATACACAAGTAAAGGAATTGATACTACTGCAACTCATAATTAACAAAATCGAACATTAGAATCAGACCAGAACCTGCAATGTCACAGACAGCAATTGTAACAACAATAATTGCCATATTTATATACAATGCAAATTATGTCAACATTCAGATTTGCAGATTTCTTTAAATAATATTGCATCAATACCAATTTATGCATGTATAAGATTATAAGATTGGTTATTTTCGAGGTTGTTATACTGTGCAATCACCATATTGATCTATGATAGAAATCCATATCTGAGCATTAGACAAGCACCATACAATCTCAATAATGTTATTTTTATAGAATATATAATAGCATCTTTTGACATAGTGGTTTTATTGTATTTGGTATATCATTAGAAGTTCTGGGAGCTTATTGGCACATGTTTAGAATTGTGATAAGTAAATGGATAAAAAAAATGCTTGGTCATGATGAAAATTTGGTTATTAGGAAATTCAAAAGGCTAAAAGGAGAAGAAATTCAAAGGTCTAAACTTGAGAAAAAATTAAAACAACACATCAAGAAGTTGTTGTGACAATTACAGTCAAAAAATTATAAATATAATTTTTTATTGATAAAAAAATATTTTAAATTATTTTTGTTGGATGATATGAAATATGATGATGATTAATGAATGAGCTGTTAACAAACTACAATAATTAATGATGAATAAATAAATAAGATATTAATTAATAAATGAATGAGATACTCTCTTCTTTTGTATATTCATAATTAATTTACATAATTATACAACAACAAGACCCTTTAGGTACTTCATCTTTCTCTGACACAATAGGTTTTGATCTACCAAAACATAAATATAATTTTCTTCTTTTTTCCTTTCCTTCTTTTTCTGAAAGTGGAAGCGGTAATGGTTGCTCATTGTTTACTTGGTTATGATTGTCATTTGATTCGTCGTGATCCGTTGAACCATCAGCTCTTCTTCTTTTTCTATCTGTTGCCATATTTGCAGGAACACTAACTGTTTTCTTTTCATTGGTTTTCAAAAATGTTATAATAGCTGAAAATTTTACTGGAGGTAGATCGTTTTTTGAACATGTATATGACATTGTATAAGCTGTTGGTGCTGGTTTTGCATCATTTGCTACTACTTTTGAGCCTTTTGATTTTGGATTAATGCTTACTGATGCAATAGAATTTGCTTCTGCATTGCAAAACAAAGTGACATCCCATTGATGACCTCCATCAAGGAGTTGTGAATGAGTAGATTTTAAATACATTTTATTTTATTTATTTATTCTTTTCAAAATTCTTAATAAATAAATGTTAATAAAATAATTGATAAAAAGAAAGAAAATAGTTTGTATTATGAGGAAAATATGAAAGGAAAGAAAATTGCAATAATAAAAAAAAAACCAAATGAAAAATATTTAAATATGAAATTCAGTAATTAACCATGGCGCAGTCGAATTTTATAATAATAACTTTTTGGGATCATATATATATATTAATATATTAATATTAATATACTTGTTAAAATTTTTTGAAATATCATGTGATCCACATGTTGGATTCCATTCAATTCAACTTTAAAAAGGGAGACAATTCATAAAAAATTTCTCGATTTTTTTTCATGGATTTTTTATAATTCTCGTGTTACAATATTTTTTGAATTATAAGACCAAATTTGGTAATGATTTTCTTTTGAACAAAAAAAGAAAAAAAAATTTGTTATACAGTGCGGATCATCTATATTCAAAAGTTAAAATTTTTGTAATCACGTAGGTAATTAAAAAATAATTGATTTTTAAAGAGAAAAAAAACACAATGAGACTTGTTGTCAGTTGATTGATTATATTAAAGATTTTACTTTAATTGTAGTAAAGAAAGTCGGAATAGCAACCCTTTTTATTAGGAAATCTTTTTTTTTACAATTTTCCAAAAGACCATTTTTTACAATTTTTACAATTCACGCCAAAAGTCTATTTTTTATAATTTAAATTCAAATGATTTGTTAGAATAATGTCAAGTCTTTTTTTACAATTTGCCAAAAGACCATTTTTTACAATTCATGCCAAAAGTCTATTTTTTACAATTTAAATGATTTATTAGGATAATGTCAAGCAAGACTTCTTTTACAGGAACATTTTTACAATTCTTTTTACAAAAGTCCATTTTTTACAATTTAAAATGATTTATTAGGATAATGTCAAAAGCCTTTTTTTGCAATTTGCCAAAGGTCAATTTTTTTATACAATTCAAAAAAAGCCTTTTGCAAACCACCAAAAGACCAACTGTTAATATTAAATAATAATAATTATTAAATTTATTTAAGGAAATGAGTTCAAAACCATTTCACCATATCGGGATATTTTAATATTCGTTTTTGCCATTTTCATTTACCTTCCTTCATTCCTATTAGTCAATTTAGTGATTGGCAAAACAAAAATAATCGCCAACATTAAATATGGACAATGACTAGATAGTATCTCATAGACTGTTTTCATATTAGGAAGCAATACCCTTAAAGAAAATTAGTTTTGACAATAATATTTTGTGCTACATCTATTTTGGAACCGGTTCCAAGAACCAGTTTGAACAGTTTGGTTCAGTTCAGTTCTATTGTAACCAGTTCCATGGAACCAGAACTGAACCAAACTGAACCACCCCATCTCTAGTAATGATCATCATTATCTGTTATATCAAAATAAGTTTGTTAATGTACAACATGAGAAAGTCTAAAAAAATAACTGGTATACTGAATATATTAATATATAAAAATCTGCTAAATCCATTAAATCAAGATAAAATAACTATAAAAAAATACTGTTCTGAAATCCACTAAATCGAAATCCGCTAAATCGAGTTTCACTGTGTATTTTATATTTTATATTGTAACTTAATTTTCTTGCAGACATGATGACTTGGTGGATAATCATGACAGTAATGCATGGATCTAGTTGGAGTGCATTACACTTTTTACACTTTACACTTTATCTTTATCTTATATTATATATTTTATTTTATCATTATTTATTTCTAACCTTTTTAGCAATAGAAAATTTTATTGAATAATTCTTTCAAGAAGGTTTCAATAATATGTGGGGCATTTGAAAAGTTTTGTCACTGGCCCTGTAAAATGACAATCTTATGTGTAACTTTGTACAGATTTTTT
>CAUDNR010004528.1:0-10267 GCA_958430865.1 Entrophospora sp. SA101 | reverse complement strand
TGCAAGCACATTTTAAAACAAATGGTCTGGAAAGTCGTATTCATGGCAATACAAAAAGAATTCCTAAAATCAAATCACGCTCATTAATTAATGCTGAAGTAGCAAATACCTTTAAGGAATTTGTCTTGCAATATGCAAAAATATATGGTCTTCCATCTCCAATGAAGCTTAGAGATGATCTGGAACCATTTATTTATTTGCCAACTGAAATAACACGTAAAAATGTGTATGAAGAATATAAAAAAAACTTACTTTTGGTAAATTCAAATCTAAACTCTAGACCTATTCCAATTATAGCACTACAGACTTTTTGTAAACTGTGGCAACAGCTAACACCAGAAATCAAATTCCTAAATCATGCAAGTGATCTCTGTGATACATGTTATGGATTTGACACAAAATTGATGTCAACAAAAGATAAAGATGAAATTGCAAACATTAATTTTGAATATGAAAAGCATAAAAAAATTGCAATGTGTGAAAGAGAACATTATAACAATATTATTACAAAAGGTAAAACTGATTTTTCAATAAATCACATTTGTTATGATTGGGCACAAAGTGTTGTGGCTCCTTATTCTCCTCAACAAACTGGATCAATTTATTTTAAGTCTCCTTTTAACATACATCTCTTTGGTGTGTGTAGAACTGATGGAAATAAAAATTATCAATTAAATTATATCATTGGAGAAGATGAATTCCCAAAAGGAACTCACAAAGGAGCTAATACCACTTTAAACATGGTATATGACTTTCTTAAAAAAGTTGATCATGCTGACAAAAAAGACCTTTATGTAACATGTGACAATTGTTCTGGACAGAACAAAAATAATCTGTCTTTATGGTTCTGGTCATGGATAATAATGCTAGGTTGGTATGAGAATATTTACATCAATTTTATGATTCCTGGGCATACAAAATTTATTTGTGATGCAAATTTTGGACATATTAAAAGTAAATACAAAAACAGGCGCATAAATACTGTTGATGATGTTGCAAAAGCTATAAAAGATTCAGCAGAGTGTAATGAACCTATTAGATATGGCAATGGCTCAAATTGGAGTTGGTATAACTTTACTTTATTATTTGAAGGACATTTCTGAAGTCTGCCAAATATAACAAAATATCATCATTTTTGTTTCAGTAGTTTATCAGATGATATTGGAAAAGTTTATGTTTCAAAAAAATCAGGTGGCACTGAAATTCCTTTCAAACTTTTAAAGGATGATAATTTTGATAAAAATAGTCAATTAGATGTACTTGAAATTGCTCCATTGTCAGAAGATAGAAAAAGATATTTGTATAACAAAATTCGTCAGCATGTAGACCCAGAATTTAGAAATATTCTTTGTCCTAATCCTAATTAGTTTTTATTATAATTGAAACTTGTCATTATGATATTTTAAGTTCTATGCTATCAAAAATATAGTTTAGGAAAAATATGGTTGAATAATCATTTATTTTGTTTTTTTGCCTTTTTTTTTGTTAATTTTTTATTTATAATTGTAATTTTATAAAAAAAATAATGATAGATTGGAGTTCATTATCTTAAAATATTATTTTGAATATAAAAATATCATTAATTTTTTTTTCAAAAAAATTATGCAGTGTGTAAATCATTGCTTATTTTGTTTTTAAACTTTTTTGAAAGAAAGTTGTCACCCCAGGAAATTTATTTTTGTACTAAACAAACTGGGTCCAATTTTTTCACCAACTATAATCATCATATTATAGTTTAATATTATATAAAAAAAATTTTTTTGATCAAAAATCTCCGACCCTTCTTTTCCTAGAGCGCCCCTCAAATATTAATATAGAAATATGAATAGGAATAGTCTTTCATATGACACTGCGCAATCTGCGGCGTAGCCGTTACAATAATATATTTAGCGCATCACATGACTTCCGTAGTAAGTTCGTTCTAATTGGTCAATATTAGCTGGGTAATTGATAGGTCCAAGATTTACTATCTCACAATAGCATTCTTTCAATATACTATTAGTTTGTTTGATTAAATCCAAATTCCTAATAATAATGTTCCTTATCACCATCAATTCCTCACACAAACTACTAAAATCCTTAATCATTAAATGAATATTATAACTTCTGATGGGCAAATCCATCTTTTTTATCAATGAAAATTTTTGAAAAAGTTCTGTAAATCTGTCCATTAAATATATTTTCAATTTATCTTCTATACATAGTTTAAAAATAATATTAGTTAAAAAATCTAAAATATATGAATAAATTATTATTATAATCAACTTACAATAGAAATGAAAACATATGGGTTTCATGCTAGCAAAAAGGACCTTCGGGAAAAGGGGGGTTTTGAGAAATCAGCTGATTTTTGTTTTTCTCCCCATTTTCCTGTCAAAAAATCCCCTTTTTTGTCCCACATAAAAAATTTTTTTATTTACAGTGAACCATCTATAAGTGCACCCCCCTCGGCTATTTCTTGTGAGCGTGCATTTATGGAGGGTGATTTTATAAGCTCTCTATAAACTTGGGGATGAGATGGGCTGTGCATATATGGAGGGTGCACTTAGGGAAGGTTCACTGCATAGTGCAAGTCACTTAGTCCCACAACTTTCTGCACCACAGTGGCAAATTTTGAGAAAATTTTTCCAATCAAAAATGCAATAAAAATTTTATGGTCATATGAATTTCAAAGATCATCACACACATTTATATGATTTATTAATTAGATAATATATAGTTAAATTTAAAATGAAATTTTGACATTAGCAATAGAAATAAAATGTATATATATACCTCCATAAAATATACTTTTGGTGCTAGGTTGGAGATAGCAGTATATTTTGCACATTCTTTGATCAATGCAATAATCTATTTATTAAATTAAAATAAATGAACTTAGCTGTTCTTTGTATTTTTTTAATAATAAAGATAATTAATTATCTTCCCGTTCATCTGAAAATTCACGTGATAAAGGAGCTGCAATATAAGATAAATTTTTATTTTGTTTCAATTCGTCTAAATTCGGTAAACTTTGTGCAACTTTAAAGCTCAAATCCTCCACAACAACATGACATATCAATGAAATGAAATCGTGATTTTGTAGAGGAAGGTCTTGGCTTCAAATACACGATTTATTTTTGGGGTGTTGCATTTCTATTTTTGGAGAATTTGAAAATCTACATGATCAATAAAAAGTTGTGGGACTAAGTGACTTGCACTGTACAATAATTAAAATAATTAAACATGGCAACTAGTTAAGAAACTTCTCAATATTTTATGGTTTATTAAACTTGGTTTAGAAGAATATGGTGATTATGAAAATATTCAAGAAATTATTCATAATTTTAAAAAATTTTTTTGAACATCCAACAAGTTGTACTTGCCATGTTCTTGAAGAACTTGCTTTGAAAAAATTGGATTTAAAAAATTTTTTCAAAGACATTTTCAAATTGTTAATTTAACTAACAAAGAATTAAATTTATTTTTGAAAGCACAACTTTTCATCAGGAAAATACTTTTGAAATTATACATAGATCCTACATGTAAACAGCATATAAACACCATATCATGATTTGTATATGATTGACATATGTGTGGCTTTTTCATAACGTGATTAAAGGAAGGAAGCAATTGAAGAAGAAGAAGATAACCAATTTCAAGTTTCTGAAGGCAAAATAACTATGGATCAAAGCTATGGAATTGATTGAAAGGCTCCAATTTTTTCTAATGCAAGAAGAAAGAGGAATGGGTATTAGTGAGAGTTTCCTTCGTGAATTAAACAAATTTAAAAGAGAATTAAAGAAAGAAATTTTTATGTCAATGGCTCAAACAGAAATTGATACCTATTTTAGTTAAATGATTTTGTAAATTATGATAGGAGATTCTAAAATTTTAAATTTACTACCCCATTTATCCGATTATAAAAAACCCCGTTAATCCGAAGAAAAGTCCCTGCACAATTGCCTTTGGTTTAACGGGGTTGCATATGTAAAAAATAACTCACTAACTAGTGATAAATTTTTCTAAAGAAGAACTATTAGTTTGCATGTATTGTATCCAGTGTGGAATCCTAAAATAAATAAATAAAAATAGGGCATTGTTATTCGTACCCATTTTTGTTATTCACACCCCTCCCGTGATTAAGACAACCACATTTTAAAGCCATTCATTGGTCACATTACTACACTTAGTCACGGGAGGGGTGCGAATAACAATTCCCTAAAAATATTAACAAAATATTATATATTTATTTGCTTATTATTATATTAATTATTACTAAAACGTATGTATAAAATAAAAACTAGGGAATTAAATCTCATTTCAAAGATATGTATTATAAATATTAATAAGTTAACATTAGGCACTTGTGACTTTAAATAATAAATATTATTGCATTCAACACAGATATTTATGTGTTTATGAAAGTTATGTGGTTTAAAATAAACTTTTGCAACTTTAACAGTCATTCCGCATGTTTGACTTATACATTTGCTAATTTAATTATACATTTGCTAAGAATTTTAACTTGGTTGATAATACAAGTCTTTATTTTTAATACTAACTTTTTAATTTTTTTTACATACAATTAAAATTATAGTTCTCAGTGATATATTCTATATAATTTTATAAACAAATAATAAAAGATAAATTGTGTTTTACTTAAATATATCACGAGAATTTTTAATGGACAATTTTCATATTCAGTTTTGTACTATGTAGATTCTCTACCCTTAATCAAATCAAATTTTTAATTTCTGAGGACGCCCTATGTATAATAAATTTGAATTTCTTACATCTATAATTAACAGATGAATATATAATGAATTTGAATTTCTTACATCTATAATAAACAAAGCTAGTTGTTAATGAATAATGAACTTATATTTTAATAAATAGAGTTGTTAATGAATGAATATATATAATTTGAATTTTCTTACATCTTGAAATTAAACTAGAGATTGGACCCGGGTTGGGTCCAACCGGGTCATGAAAATTACCACCCGGTGGAGAAAAATGAATGTAACACAATGGGACGTCTGATTTATAATTCAATTTTTTTTACATTTCATATGTATTATCAACATTTTTAATACGGATTATCCAATATCTTATAAATAATGATTTTATCAACAATATTGTTAGAGTTGTCTTGTTACATATTAATACATACTAATGAATTATTTTTGTTTTTTGGATTTTGTGTAATGTCACAATGACATTTAACATATAGATTATCCAACCTCTTATAAATAATAATTTAGTCAACAGTATTGTCAGAGTTGCCTTGTTACATATTAATATATTAATGTTTTTGAAAAAGAACATTGAATGCGAATTTCCATATAATATATACCACAATGATGTTTAACATTATGTCTGATTTATATTGTAAAGCTTGGAATTAATAAAAAAATAAAATTATTTTTTTATCATTTATGTAAATTAAATCCATATGTAGAAATATCTGTTCACTACCCGGTTGACCCGTCGGGTAAACCCGCGGGTCACCCGGGTGAAGTTTTTTTAGACGGGTCCAATCTCTAAATTAAACCATTATTGACAATTTGTTGTACTGTCATCTAATATGTTTGATATATATGCTTTTCTCATTTTCAACTAATATCCGAACGTTTTAAAAGGTACTAGCTGATGGTCTTGATGTTCTATTCACTGAGTTCAAAAGAAAATTATTTTAAAAA
Source organism: Entrophospora sp. SA101 (assembly GCA_958430865.1). Lineage (NCBI taxonomy): Eukaryota > Fungi > Glomeromycota > Glomeromycetes > Entrophosporales > Entrophosporaceae > Entrophospora > Entrophospora sp. SA101. The sequence goes on along the minus strand of CAUDNR010004528.1, from coordinate 4,586 downwards.
AGCAATAAATGAACTCCTATTACATAAATTTAGGCAATAGCATATTTTCTACAAATTAACAAATTGTTGTGGATTTTGAATGGATTATGAGAAAACGAGTTTGGTAGCATTTATTTCAATTATTAGAATTTTTTATAAGGCAGCGAGGTATCACGTTAACTCATTTGTAACATATATGAATTGATCGACATGGTTTCTAATCGATTTCCAAATTTGGAAAAAATCCCGACTGTAGTTAGTTAACCAGCCCAAACAATTTGCCAGGTATCTTTAGTTTAACAACCTTAATTGTTTTTTAGAATTTACGTTTAACACTTCATATCCATTATTATTATATACACAAAATAAGTAAAAGAGCAATTGCAAAGATATAAATAAATATTTTTTACACGTGATACAATAATAATCGGATTATCTGGATTGGTCATCATCCACGGATCGCATCATTAGGTTTGAAGACATTTTTTCAACGTTTTAATATTAACATGAACGGTTCTATTAAAATTCTCAATTGCCAAGGCTTTTGGAAAATCAATCTATTCGTGAAAATATCTTAAGGTTTTTTAGTCAAGAGGGCATTTGTAGAACAGTGCCATGGAGAGAATATATTTATTTCACATATTTCTTTCGGAAATCGCGATTACAATAAAGAAACAAAGTTGTTGTATTTTAATGATTCATTTACGTTATTGGTATTTTTACAGCCATTAAAGCTTTCCATAATAACGTGTATATTTTCATGCAAATTTGGGGACTATATCTAAGAGGAATAGTGGTTTGAAAACAGTATTAATATGTAAATCTGCAAGTAGTATGCAGATCACAAAAAAAAATCACAACTAATTTAGATTTGATTTTCTTAGAATGCAAGGAGTTATGAATCAATCATTACAGTCAAAGACTATTTTTATGTAAAAGTGTATTTATTAAGAAGATTAATTATTGATTAATTATCCTTTTCACTGAAGGAAATTTCAAGCATATTTATGCTTCTTGAAGTATTAAAAATAACATGATTTTTTACATGCAATTAATCAGTAATAATAAATAAAAGATACCAATATGCGTAAAGCACTTACAAGCAGTTTGGTGATTTTTCAGGAATATCAGCTGGATTAAATGTTTTAACATATTCTTTGGAGATCTATAGAAGCACTCAGCTAATAGGGAGATGGAAACTACGCAAATATTATGTGATTATTCATTTTTATTTTCTAATTTTAATTACTGGAAAATCACATGGAGCTATAAGAAATAATAAATTTACTGTATATGTATATTATTATTAGGTTCACAGTCCATATTTTTATGTTTTATATCAACCACAAATTCCAATGATTTTTGTTACCATTCAAGGTTGGATACTTTATCACTGAATTTACTTTTTATGTAAGTTTCATTTGAGTGTTATATTTAAATTTTTTTATGTAAATTTAAGTTAAATAATAATTATAATACTGGAGTATTATAAAATAGTACATAAGGCTATTGTGGTTTCTATTTTAATATACACAAGTAAAGGAATTGATACTACTGCAACTCATAATTAACAAAATCGAACATTAGAATCAGACCAGAACCTGCAATGTCACAGACAGCAATTGTAACAACAATAATTGCCATATTTATATACAATGCAAATTATGTCAACATTCAGATTTGCAGATTTCTTTAAATAATATTGCATCAATACCAATTTATGCATGTATAAGATTATAAGATTGGTTATTTTCGAGGTTGTTATACTGTGCAATCACCATATTGATCTATGATAGAAATCCATATCTGAGCATTAGACAAGCACCATACAATCTCAATAATGTTATTTTTATAGAATATATAATAGCATCTTTTGACATAGTGGTTTTATTGTATTTGGTATATCATTAGAAGTTCTGGGAGCTTATTGGCACATGTTTAGAATTGTGATAAGTAAATGGATAAAAAAAATGCTTGGTCATGATGAAAATTTGGTTATTAGGAAATTCAAAAGGCTAAAAGGAGAAGAAATTCAAAGGTCTAAACTTGAGAAAAAATTAAAACAACACATCAAGAAGTTGTTGTGACAATTACAGTCAAAAAATTATAAATATAATTTTTTATTGATAAAAAAATATTTTAAATTATTTTTGTTGGATGATATGAAATATGATGATGATTAATGAATGAGCTGTTAACAAACTACAATAATTAATGATGAATAAATAAATAAGATATTAATTAATAAATGAATGAGATACTCTCTTCTTTTGTATATTCATAATTAATTTACATAATTATACAACAACAAGACCCTTTAGGTACTTCATCTTTCTCTGACACAATAGGTTTTGATCTACCAAAACATAAATATAATTTTCTTCTTTTTTCCTTTCCTTCTTTTTCTGAAAGTGGAAGCGGTAATGGTTGCTCATTGTTTACTTGGTTATGATTGTCATTTGATTCGTCGTGATCCGTTGAACCATCAGCTCTTCTTCTTTTTCTATCTGTTGCCATATTTGCAGGAACACTAACTGTTTTCTTTTCATTGGTTTTCAAAAATGTTATAATAGCTGAAAATTTTACTGGAGGTAGATCGTTTTTTGAACATGTATATGACATTGTATAAGCTGTTGGTGCTGGTTTTGCATCATTTGCTACTACTTTTGAGCCTTTTGATTTTGGATTAATGCTTACTGATGCAATAGAATTTGCTTCTGCATTGCAAAACAAAGTGACATCCCATTGATGACCTCCATCAAGGAGTTGTGAATGAGTAGATTTTAAATACATTTTATTTTATTTATTTATTCTTTTCAAAATTCTTAATAAATAAATGTTAATAAAATAATTGATAAAAAGAAAGAAAATAGTTTGTATTATGAGGAAAATATGAAAGGAAAGAAAATTGCAATAATAAAAAAAAAACCAAATGAAAAATATTTAAATATGAAATTCAGTAATTAACCATGGCGCAGTCGAATTTTATAATAATAACTTTTTGGGATCATATATATATATTAATATATTAATATTAATATACTTGTTAAAATTTTTTGAAATATCATGTGATCCACATGTTGGATTCCATTCAATTCAACTTTAAAAAGGGAGACAATTCATAAAAAATTTCTCGATTTTTTTTCATGGATTTTTTATAATTCTCGTGTTACAATATTTTTTGAATTATAAGACCAAATTTGGTAATGATTTTCTTTTGAACAAAAAAAGAAAAAAAAATTTGTTATACAGTGCGGATCATCTATATTCAAAAGTTAAAATTTTTGTAATCACGTAGGTAATTAAAAAATAATTGATTTTTAAAGAGAAAAAAAACACAATGAGACTTGTTGTCAGTTGATTGATTATATTAAAGATTTTACTTTAATTGTAGTAAAGAAAGTCGGAATAGCAACCCTTTTTATTAGGAAATCTTTTTTTTTACAATTTTCCAAAAGACCATTTTTTACAATTTTTACAATTCACGCCAAAAGTCTATTTTTTATAATTTAAATTCAAATGATTTGTTAGAATAATGTCAAGTCTTTTTTTACAATTTGCCAAAAGACCATTTTTTACAATTCATGCCAAAAGTCTATTTTTTACAATTTAAATGATTTATTAGGATAATGTCAAGCAAGACTTCTTTTACAGGAACATTTTTACAATTCTTTTTACAAAAGTCCATTTTTTACAATTTAAAATGATTTATTAGGATAATGTCAAAAGCCTTTTTTTGCAATTTGCCAAAGGTCAATTTTTTTATACAATTCAAAAAAAGCCTTTTGCAAACCACCAAAAGACCAACTGTTAATATTAAATAATAATAATTATTAAATTTATTTAAGGAAATGAGTTCAAAACCATTTCACCATATCGGGATATTTTAATATTCGTTTTTGCCATTTTCATTTACCTTCCTTCATTCCTATTAGTCAATTTAGTGATTGGCAAAACAAAAACAATCGCCAACTTTAAATATGGACAATGACTAAATAGTATCTCATAGACTGTTTTCATATTAGGAAGTAATACCCTTAAAGAAAATTTTATAATTTATCTATCAAGAGAATTAACCAGTTTTATTTGTTAACTTGAATAAACAAAATTCATATTTTTGAGAATTAGATAAAGTTACTCTTTTTGGAGGCATTTTATTTAGAAGCAATAAAAGAATAAAATATTTAATGAGATGAGCGTGAGTGCAAAAATTAGATGGTTGGGTATGCAATAATATATATTATTTTTAATTCATTAATGATAAAATTAATTTATAATAGAAGTTTTATTTTTAAAGTTGTTTAGTTATTAAATTAAATTCTTGATTCATGACTTATTTATAATATTTTCAACTACATAAGCTTCTTTGACTGCATTCTTGTACTTTTGTTTTAATAACCTTTGTATCTATTAAAAAGAAAGAATTCTTTATTTCCCTGTCACTTAATTCGTGATCCACCAGTTAAGGAAAGGATTTAATTAATGCTGATCCAGGCAAATTTTTTAAATTTCATAGTAATAATAATAGTACAGTCAAGTATTTTACCAAATTTGGAAATCGAATCTAGAAAAATTGGAACCCCCTTGTTGATCAATTCATATATGTT
>CAUDNR010004527.1:22795-45582 GCA_958430865.1 Entrophospora sp. SA101 | reverse complement strand
AATCAACGAATGGCATGGGTTAAAATTTTGTGTTCCCTCCTGTTAATTTTTGTGTTCCCAGAACGGTCCCACCTGTTATTTTTTGAACATGATGCAGAAGATGAAGATGAAACTGACAAAGAAAATGAAATTTCAACATTTAGTGGAGGTAACAGAAACAGGAGTAGAGCTGGAAGTGATAGAAGAGGTGGTGGAAGAAATAGAAATACACAATCACAACAAATTAATCATCCAAGTTCACCATCACTTAATAAGTTTGCTCATCAATATCCTTTATACAATGAGCCTCATTTAAATTTGCCATATGAATATGGTATTCTTGATTCCATCACACCTTATGATATTTTTAAACTATTTTTTTCGAATGAAATTTTAAGAACAAATTGTAAATAATACTAATAAATATGGAAAACAAAAAAAAAGAAGATTCTTGGATGGATATTGATTTTTATGAATTTTTGACTTGGCTAGGAATTATTATTTATTCAGGGATATACAAAACTCCATCTTTTAAAGACTTTTGGAATAAGGATGAAAGAATGCCAATTCATTCCATTACCTCATATATGCAACTGCAAGCATTTAAAAAAATTAAGAACTTTTTGCATATTTCTGACATTTATAGTGACCATCCATTTTGGTATTCTAAACTTGAACCATTAGCATCTCACATAAATGATGTATCACAATCTATTTACATCCCATCTTCTAATGTTGCAGTTGATGAAATGATCATTAGATTTTGTGGCAGGAGTGCACATACATTTAGAATGAAGAACAAACCTACTCCAGAAGGATATAAGGTTTTGGCCTTGTGTGATGTGGGTTATACTTACTCATTCATATTATGTATTTTTTTTTGGAATTTTATTCATGTAGTACAAACCACTATTTCCAATTACGTTATTTGGTATTGTATGATTTTTTTTTTAATATTGCCTGATCCAAAATTTCAATGGTGTGATTTAAAAATACTATTATAGTGGATCATACCACCAAGGTTTGAATCAGTTTAAAAGTTTAATTCTTAATCAATTAAAAGGAACAGATAATTATTTTAATTTTGCTTTAAACTAAAAAAAATTAAAATGAGTTTACAAGAAAATATTTTCAAAGAAGTTATTGATTCTGACGATGAAACAGGTTACTATGTTGCTAACATTACAAGAAGACCACAAGATATTTATCAAGATGAAGTTTTTGAACATGATGCAGAAGATGAAGATGAAACTGACGAAGAAAATGAAATTTCAACATTTAGTGGAGGTAACAGAAACAGGAGTAGAGCTAGAAGTGATAGAAGAGGTGGTGGAAGAAATAGAAATACAAAATCACAACAAATTAATCTTCCAAGTTCACCATCATTTAATAAGTTTGCTCATCAATATCCTTTATACAATGAGCCTCATTTAAATTTGCCATATGAATACAGTATTCTTGATTCCATCACACCTTATGATATTTTTAAACTATTTTTTTCGAATGAAATTTTAAGAACAATTGTAAATAATACTAATAAATATGGAAAACAAAAAAAGAAGATTCTTGGATGGATATTGATTTTTATGAATTTTTGACTTGGCTAGGAATTATTATTTATTCAGGGATATACAAAACTCCATCTTTTAAAGACTTTTGGAATAAGGATGAAAGAATGCCAATTCATTCCATTACCTCATATATGCAACTGCAAGCATTTAAAAAAATTAAGAACTTTTTGCATATTTCTGACATTTATAGTGACCATCCATTTTGGTATTCTAAACTTGAACCATTAGCATCTCACATAAATGATGTATCACAATCTATTTACATCCCATCTTCTAATGTTGCAGTTGATGAAATGATCATTAGATTTTGTGGCAGGAGTGCACATACATTTAGAATGAAGAACAAACCTACTCCAGAAGGATATAAGGTTTTGGCCTTGTGTGATGTGGGTTATACTTACTCATTCATGTTCACTTCCAGAATTGAAAAAGATCATGAAATTGAACAAATTGAACATCTCAATAAGATGGGAAACCAGGTTTATCATTTAATCAAAAAGCTACCATCCAATCAATCATTCAATATTTTTATGGATAATTATTTTTCAAGTATCAAATTATTTAAATTTTTACATGAAAAAGGAATTGATGCATGCGGAACTGTTTGTACCGATTCCCACCAATTCTTAAAATAAAAAATAAAAATTTAGAATGGGATGCACTTTCTGGTGTGGTTGTCAATGACGTTTTGGCAGTATTGTGGATGGATAATGGTCCTGTTACAATGTTATCCACAATACATGAGATTACTGGTAATGAAAATAGAATTAATAAGTTACATTGCCATCCTAGAATAACTAGTAGAAATGGAGCAAAAGTAGGAAGTGTTTTTGGTAATTCAACAAGAAAACTATTGCCCATTCCCAAAATAATTAATGATTACAATCTTTTTATGGGAGGAGTTGATATTGCGGACCAACTGAGAAGCTATTATTCAACTCAACAGAAAGTTAGGAGAACCTGGATGCCAATGTTTTTCTGGCTGTTGGATACTGCAATAATTAATTCTTATTTAATATATAAAAAAAAGTATAATAATAATAAAATTACACATAAAGATTTTAGATTAAATTGCATGGGATCTAATTAAATCAGGATTAGAAAGTGATCAAAGGGAAATTCACCACAAATCTTTTTTTTCTTCTTCCAGAAAACATTATACTACATCTAAATCAACCATTTCTTTAGCAAGACTGGCACCAGGAAATCATTTTATAGAGAAAATAGGATTGTATGCGAGTATTGTAAATATCAAAGGCAGGAAGAAGGAATAAATGCTACAACTAATGATAATTGGTCACATGTATTTTGTACTCTATGTGATGTTGCTTTATGTTTAAGCTCAAAAAGAAATTGTTTTGTAGAATATCACAGTAATAATAATTAATTTATTTAATTTGATTTTTTTATATTTAAGGATTTTGTCCAAATTTGGAAGAAATTTTTAGTACAAATTAAAATAAAAATTTATATTCTAAAATTGGTTTTTCTCCCTAAGTAACCTTGTTTATTAGAACAAGTATCTTCACATACTTTGCGGTTTTAGACCAGATATCACAGGATAACAACTTTTTCTAATTGTGAATTTCAAAAAAACAAAAATTTTTGGATTTTTTTTGAATGCATGTTTTTCTGAGTTATTTATTTCCCGAAGAAAAAATATTTAATTATAATTGAATGATGATATGTATAAAAAATGCCTTTTTTTATTTAAAAATCAAAAAAAAAATGGGGTCAAATGGTAATTTTTTCGTTTGGTGGGGGTCTGCACTAACTCGAAAATCTACACCAAATTTGGCATAAATTTCATTTCCTTTAAGGGATATTAATTATATTAATTATCTTCACCAAGTAGAATTATAGGAAGCACTCACATGTTTAAAGTAAAAAGAAAATTTGATATAACTTCCATGAAGAATAAGCAGAACAAATAGTATATGTAGAATAGATAGAGATATATTGTTGTCTTGTTATTGACTTCCACTACCATCCCTCAACTTGTCTAGTTGATAGTTATGTTTTCAAAAATTTTATTTTTAAATTAGAATGTTTTTAATGCTTCAAATTTACACATGAATAAAACTAATACCATTTACCTTGAGAACTCATTGGCAAAGAATTAAAAATAAATAATTTTCCTTTGAGATTTAATAATATATTTGTTATAAAAATTATTGTTTCTATAAAATATATCTTATATTAATACATATAATAAATTCTATAATGATTAGCATGCTTTGATAATTTAATTAGAATTTATATATTCACTTACAGTTTTACTATTCTTAATCGGTGTTTGTATATTGTTTCATTAGCATTCACTTATTGTTTCTATACATTCACTTATAATTTTACTATGTTTAATTAGTACTCTGAGAATTTTAGTTAGTAATCTGAAAATAGGTTTGACTTTAAAGTTGTAATAACTCTAGCAAGAATAGAATAATTTTTTATGGTTTGTATATTAGATTAAAACTCAGAATCTTGAGAAGCTAAAGATATAAAATTTGTATAATTTATTTATTTTTTATTTGTCTTTAATATGTGGCTTACTTTTTTAAACCGGATAAAATCAAAATTAGCCATTGTAGATCATAGTAGATTCGTGTTACGTATACTCTACCTTAAGCCTCCAATCACCGAAATGATCAGCAGAAAAAATTGCTGTACGTAAAAGTCACGTGGTTTTATGAAAAAGAATTTTTTTGTTGTACAGTAAATCACGTGGTTTATAATTGTTTGTATTTTACATGTGGGCGGAAATTGGTCATTAAAGCTCCTTGTGGACTGGCTTGCAATCCTATAAAAAATTATTAACAGAAAATGTACAGGAAATATATAGAGAAATGTATGGAATACGCATGGGATTTATGGAAAATGTAAGAGGTCTCTGGTAAAAGTGCACAGAAAACATGGAATTCATAAGGATAAATACAGAATGCACATGAAACACATAGGATTTATGGGAAAAATGAATTCCACATGTTTTCCATAAATCTTATGTGCGTTTCATGTGTGTATTGTAACTATCCTGTACAAATTATGTGCTTTCTGTGCACTTTCACTGGAGATCCCATACTTTTTCTGTAAAAAATACAGCCTTAATAATAACACTGAGGAGCCAGATACAACTTTCTTTCTTATCTGGACTTTTTCCTTGTTTAATAACATCATAGTAATGGGTGGATGATAAGGATACCGGCTGCAACTTTTGATGATGGTTGCTACCATCTTTGCATCATATAAAAACGATTGCAACCACTGGTTGCAACCACCTTTACAACCATTTTGTTTCCTTTTTTGGATTGCGACATGGAACACTAGTGGATGAGGTTAGTGATTGCATTCATGAGATTCATGAATATTCATTAAGGGGATTACACATATCAAATCAGATAATCAAAGCATGATTTTTAACTGTTTTGATATGTGTAACCTATTCATGAGTTTCATGAATGCAATCACTAGAGGAGGTCTATTGTATTTAGTTAACTTATTAAAAATATCTGCATATTGTTAAAGTCTAACTATTTTGATATCAATATAAGTATCTTCATTTTTTCAGGATTTATATTTGTGACCTGAAATAGATCAACATAGTTGTTTTTATTTGACCAATAAAATTTATAAAACTATGCATGTGAAAAATTGAAGTTCATTGAACATCACTAGGTCATACTCCTGATCTCTGGATCCAACCATAAGGTTGAAAATGACTATTTTAGTCAATTATTTAGTTGACTGATAATAATTATTGTCTGACCTACTATAAATAATAACATTTTTTGTGGTACAGAAAAACTTATCATTTAAAATGTAAAATAATAATAATTTCTATGTGGAGAGTATCAATATCATCAATTTCCAGAAATATTTGGTTATTACTGCCATATTTGTTCCTTAAGAGCAGTTGTTCACTGATACAGGTAATAATAAGACCAATAAAAGAACAACCATTAATCCAAAAAATTTTCAAAGAATGAAAGAAATAAAAGTATTATCAGTTCATTTAAATGAATATTTTCAATTTAGAAATAAATAAACACCAATGAAAAGTTTCCAATTACAGAAATGATTAGCAGAGAAATTTGCTGCAAAATATTTTATTAAACATGTTTTATAACTGTATATTTTTAGAATTTTAAAAATCTTGGGAGGAGATGTTTAAACAAATAATCAAATTTGAACTGCCTTAATTATAAATAATAAAATAATTGTTAATATCAAAAAAAAAAATTTAGCCAGCTAAGGATTTTTTTTGGACCAGCATGGTCAGGATCAGGAATGCAATTTTGATGATCGTTTATTGATAACAATTTAAATAATTGAATGAATTTAGAGCAATTGCACCACATCCAGGAGTTTCAACAAATAAAAATAACATCCAAATGAAGGATCACTTACTATTCATTTGATTTTAATTCTTTTATTTCATCAGTAAAATGTCACAGGATGTTGATCGAACATATGTATATATTTGTGCAATGCAATGCAAATACATGTTCGAGTTTACACCTAATCATTGCAATGTTAGGCCGTGCTATATAGTAAAGGATCCTTAGTGTGTTTTATAGGGTTGTTAATGGAACATAATGGGTTGGGTTGGGTTCATATTATTGTGGAACAAGGGTTAACCCAACCCAACCCGGGTTATTACAAAAAATTAGAAATCTTAACCCACTCCACGATGGAGTGATACATAACCCGGGTTGATGCCAGAACATTATGCTCCATTTAACAACCCTAATGTTTTATCATTGGGCCATCTGGGTTGTAGAACCATTTAATAATTTATTTTGTATTATTTTGGCTGGTTTTTCCATGAATGAATTATTTTTTCTATGATTTCTACTGCATGTCTTTTGCTATACTCGGGTTGACTAAACAATGATAATTATGCTTACAGTATACATCATTTGAATCCGAAATGCCAAAATAGTTTTTCGAGTTGCCGAAATTATATCCGAAATTATTTGAGCACTTTAACTCAATAGCCGAAATTCTGGGTAGTTTTTTATGTGTATTGAAATTGATTTTTTTAAAACCAATTTCGGCTAACATCCTTAGTTAGTAATAACCCTTTACCCAAAATAATACGACTATTTTTTTTAAATGAATCCCGAGACACTGAAATCATAACAATTGTGATGTGTGTAAATATGTTTTCACCTAATATTAAATCAATTAGAGTTGTGTTTGTACACGAGACATGAGACATGTTATGCTTCATTACTCGCAATTCGACCGTAATTCAAACTCCAGTTGAACCGCGGTTTGAATAATATTTGTTACACTAAAAACTTTAATATATTTAAAAATGTTGGTAACACCATTGCAATTATTGATTATTAAAAACAACTCAATGAATTTGTACCGTGTTAATGATACAAGTCATTTTAGTCGTCGAACTTTATTTACCCTTGTAGATCCTTTAATTCTTCCAAAAATAATCACCAGAGACAAAGTAGGAAGACTTTTTGATTTGTCGCAATTCTGAAAATTTGAAAGCTTTGATCAATCTTAAAATCAATTCAATTGCCAGAATTTAGAACATAAGTGCTGTAATATAGATAGAGTCTGCAACTAGTTGCCATTCGTGACGTTGCAACAAGTTGCAGACACCAATTTTAGAGACGTGGTAGATTTTGAAAACAGCGTCCATTTTCCTGATTATAATTTGAAACTTACAAAACATATAATTTCATAAAAAAAAAATATCTGCATAATAATAATATCTTTTTTTCAGACAAAACATTTCTAAATTTGTTAATTTTGCAAATTTTATTAGTGACGCGGAATACATGACAATGAGTCCCGCATTCTAGAAGTTCACGAGATATTTTCGAAAAAAAAATTCAGTCGTAATAGTCGTAATGTGACCAATATTATCGTTATTATTAGTATTAGTAATAAAGAAAAATTTCCAAATTTGCAAATATTTAAAGTTTCATTGTTAAAATAAATGAAATTTCTTTAAATTCTTTTTTATTAAAAAAAAAAAAAGAAATTGTCATCTATTGCATATACACTCTTTCGTATTTTGATAAAAAAAAAATAATGCGATATAAGAGCTATAAATATTATTATAATATAAATTTTAAACTATATAAAAATGTATAGATGTCATAAACACCATCGACGTCATTATTTTGGCGACTTATATAAAAAATTTCATAACCCTATTCGTAACAAACCTCACAAAGTCTTAAAATTATTTTCCAAGTTAAACCTAAGAGAAAGATCAGAAAGCTCTGTCTTCCCATTCACTGAATCTGAAAGTGAAATAACACCAAACACTGTCAATGCAACATTTTCAAATGGTGATGAAATACCCATAAAAGTGCCTACTGAAAGATTCATAAAGAAATTAGTAAAGAAGTATAAGAAGCAAGAACACATAAACTCTGACAACGCATTCTATTTGTTCTTATTAACTTTACAAAATAAAATTGAACATGATCACAATTACAAAGAACTTCGTTCTCAATTTATGAAAGAAATTGCTTTAGTCGCTTCTATAACTTGGAGGAATTGTCCTATATATTATAAACAAGCTTTTGTGAGATTGGCTTCCAGAATCTCTTCCTCAAATGATACAAATGTCAACTTTTCTTTCGCTATATTTTGTAAAACTTTTAATAGATTAACGTCTAGAATAAAAAAATCTTGATCATTTTATTAATCATTTTACATTACATTCTTTATCTTTATTGTTATAGTTATTAATAAAATTTAGAAAGTTATCTTTTAATTTATTAATTGTAAAATCACATGACCAATCTTTTACTTTGCTAATTAGTTGAATAATGTCTTGCATTAAATAATCTAAACCTACTGGTGAATGGAAATCAGATTCAACTAATAATCTATCCTCTGGCACAAATTTTATCAGATCGTGCAATCTATTTGACAATCTTTCATTTATAACCTTACTAAAACTAAAATAACATTCTATCGATAATAATTTACTCTTTTTATTCTTTTTAGGACTGTTGTTTAAAGATAATAAAAGTTTTATTGTATCAATTGATCCGCAGAATGAATGAAAGCATATTTTCAACTGTAAATCATTATTAATACTGTCAATTTGTTGAGTATTTTTTTGTTGTAACTTTTTTAAAATTTCAACAATTTTTCCACTTGATTGTACACAATGTAAACTAATGCTTTTACCATATCTAATTGCTAATTCAATTTGTTTCTCTAATATTAATATTTGATGATCAATCGATATTTGATAATTTGATAATTTCTTATTATTATTTGGATTTTTTAATTTAAATGATCTATCAATTCCAACTTCTCCAATTAAACAATTCTCATTGTATTTTATTATTAAAGATTCAAGTTTGTCATACCAAATATTGAATGCTATTGGGTTTGGCAATTCTTTAATAAATTCATCATATAATGATGAACTATTGTCATCTTTGTTTTCTGATTTATAATTAATTATTGATTTATAGTGTTCTTGATTGTTAGGTATATTATTTTCTAATGATAGTAAATGAACATACCAAGGATGAAATCCTAAATAATAGTAGATTATTATTGTCAATAATCTAAATAACATAGCATTATTATTACTATGATTATTATTATTATTATTATTATTATTATTATTATTATTATTATTATTATTATTACCAAAACATGGAATGACTTTATCCTTATATTTAATTGAAAGTTCTGCTACTAAATCTAAATCTTTAATATTTGTTCCCATAAGACATAATTTATCTGTTTTCAATTCACCTATACGCTCTAGATTCTCAATATCATCATGTACATGTGTATGTACATCGCATGTATTATTCCAATTTATTTCCATTTTTTTCTTAATTTAAATATTTGATCTGCACAATTATAAATATGTACCACAAATGCAAACCTTCTCGAGTTGTAGTAATATGGGCACAATATGGGTATTTTAAAAATCGCTCATTACAATATTTTCACACAGACTTGATAAAAATGTCAATTTAAGTATTTTTACTTCATGTAGTAATAATCGACCCAATTTACTTGAAAAATAAGCAAATTAAACATGTGAGGTCATTGAATATTTCGCAAACCTGCGAAGTTGCCTATATATATATATATATTGCTCTGGGTCCTGTCTCATAATATATTAATGGTACTCACATACTACTACTATACTAATAAAAGCTTTTTATAATCAACCCTAATAGTAATTAACAATAGAAATTCAACTAAAGATGTTAGCCGAAATGGTTTTTGAAAAAATCAATTTCGGCAGGCAATTTCAGATTTACAATATTTTCATAATGATGGACATAAAAAAACTACCCAGAATTCATAACTTTCTCAACTCCATTTTCTTTTTGAACCTTTACCCATTCATCTCAAGCTCAAAGTTGTTGTTTTAAGGCCATTAAAGTGCCAACAATTTCTGAACTTTCATTTTCCTCAACATTTTCAACTGCATCATAGATTCTTAGTTTAAATTCTTGTTCTTTATCAGCCAATTGTTTTTCTAAATCAGCAATTCGATTTGATAATTCTTTGTTCCTCTGTTCAAGTTCTATTATTACATTTACCATGATTTTCTTTTTAATTTATTTGCTCTTTTAATATACTTATATCCTTTTTATGAGGGCATATTAAGTATATAAATTATTTTAGTACTTTTTTACTTTAAAAAGTGGAATATTCATTGAAAGATTAAATTTATTAAACTTAATGACAGTAAGGAACAAATTAATGAGTGATGAAGTCATAGAGGTGATTTTATTTTATTCATTGCCAGTATAGATTGGTATTGGGTAAGTGGTGTCTTTAAACCCATCCTTTACAAATGGGCGAATATTATGATAGAGGTATTCTTGTCTTTTGTAGTCTAAAGGAGGTGTTGTTAACACTAAAATAGATAAAGATTTAATCCCTTCAAAAATATCTGCTTTCTTAGTTTTTGATAAATTGAATTCAGTCAAAGGTCCATTAGCAACCTCTTGAGTTTTAACAACACCAAGATTAGATGCTTCAAAAAGAAAATGTTGATATTTCTGTATATTTGGCAATTTCTTAAAATAAATTCCCAAAATTGCTTTAATATCCAAGTATTGAAAATCTTTTCCATATTCATAACATTGGGTTTTATTCAATCCTTGCTGGACTGGACCTTTTCACTACATCAACCACATGACCCACACAATCTACTCTTGTTTTTCTGTAGAGTTTTTTAATCAGTCCAAAACTACCATCACATTTGAATTTGGTATGTCCTGGAATCATGAAATTTAATTCAATAGTTTCATAATAACCACAAATTACCAAATATAAATAAAACCAAATTGTTTACATTGTTTTTATTTTGTCCCCCAGCATTATCACAAGTAATCTTTAAATACTTTTCACCCTTATTTAATCTCTTAATTCCATCAAAGATCATACTAAGTGTACCATTGGGGCTAAGGCTCCGAACGAATCGAATCGAATTGAACTGATTCCTAAAAATTTTTTAATGTCATATTAAACACAGTGAATCTCAATCAGTGTGCCTCCACTTAATGGATACTAATGGATTGAGGTTTAAGAATGGTTTAATGATAATAAAATTCTTCTTGATATGATATTTATTCGAATTTTTAATAATAACGGATTTCTTGATATTAATATTAATATTAATGGTCGTGTGACCTATATTATTAATAATGAGTAAAAAAGTAACGATTTACAGTTGTTAAGTATTAATATTACCGACTTCAATTTCTTCAACAAGATTGCTCCAGGTAAAATTTTTTTTTTTGAATTTACAATATTTATACTATATAAATAAATATAAAATAAAAAATATTTTTGTAAATAAAATTATAAAATATACATTAAAATAAAGATTTTTCATTTATTATCTATAGTGTATTTGATTCAAATCATGAATTCAAATTAGTTATTATTATAGATTCGAACCAGTAAGTTTGAATCAAATCAAATCAGTTCAAATCAAATTATATATTCGAATCAGCTCGAATTGTATCAAATTATATATTCAAATCCGTTCGAATCGGTTCAAATCGGTTCGAATTTCATTGATTCGTTCGGAGCCTTACTAATAATTTGAATTTAATTTCTACTTGTCTTCTACAAAATAGAATGATAAAGTTGGAATTTGTATTATGCTATTTTTTATAACAAGAATGCAAGAATATAGTGTTTTATAATCTTCAGTATATTTAGATATTTCAATTAAAAGTTCCAATGGTAAGATGAAAATACTAGCTTTATTAAATAACAAGATGAAATCTTTTTCTTTATGCAAGGAAAAGAATTCATCATTACTATTACACATGCTGTGTGAGTCAAAATTACCATCTTAATACATATTCTGTATGTAAATTATGTTTGTTAGAAAGAATATTTTATTATTCTTCCTTATTTTTAATACTTTTTGGCCACCAAGGAATTAAAATGTTGGTCTGTTCTTTATACCTTTTATATGCTTTTATATTTCCAAATTTCTTGTCATTACCTCTTTCTAAAGGTGGAATACCTGATACCTTTGTAATTAAATAAGCTGGAAATAATGGTGTTGCCCAGATAAAATATGCAAAATATGGTTTAATTAATTCAGGTTGAATATTAGACACATATATAAGAGTGGGAGTACAAAGAATGGTAACTCCAAACCACTGTTTTTTTAAAATTTTTTATAAATATTGTTCTTAGGAAAAATTTATAACTTACTAATAAAATTTCCCCAAAATAGTTTGGATGCCTGCTAAATCTATATAATATATATTTATGTATTCAGTAATACATATATTTAGTGTATAATTTTTTCTAACGGATTTTTTCACTTTTTCACATACTTCCATAATCCATGTTGAATGAATTTCTCTTTATTTTCTGGCACACTTCTAAAACTAAATTTTTGATAATCTGCAATAATTTCAAAAGTTATACCAATCACCCACATTATTATCCCTATATAATCTGTAATATTTAAATTTTCTTGAAATTCTTTAGGCTAATTAATAATGAAGATGATTTTATTAATGTTATTAATCTTGTCATTATGATTAAAAGATTTTTTTTTTTTTCTAATTACATAGACAAATCTTACAATAGAATTCACTAAATAAACACCCAGTCCTGTAGTAAATATCCAAGCTGCCTGTCCAATCCAAAAAACCAAAAATATCCTGGGATTAATTTTAACTTTACTAAATCTTGAATCATTTCCTGCTTTCATAACTCTATAAAATAAAAAGGTTGCCAATCTAATCGACCAAATTGTCATCATTGATGTGGCTATCAGTTGGCGAATATGATACATTTCTAATAAAGATGTTAATGAATCAGGGAAAGTTGTTTCCCAAGGTTTTAATAATGAAAAAATTCCACATATTGTAAACGTTAAACTTGAAATAAATAAAAAAAAGAAAATTTTGAGATTAGTTTAATAATGATTATATGTAAATCGATGAATATTAGAATAAATAATATTTACCATCCTGAAAGATCATAAAACTTTATATAATACACAACTATTTATTATAAATAAACTTTTATATTATAAAAATATATATTTAATTAATTTACCTTCTCCGTTCGTAAAGGTGCTGCTATAGAAAAAGAAAATAATTGAATTCCATAGACGATGAAATAAATTGGCAAAAGCTATTTTAAATATGGTAAACATGTTAAAAATATTTCATAATTTAATATTTTATTATCAACAATTTGGTTTTTATAGTAATCACCGTATTTAAAGCATTAGCTCCAATTATATCAGCGATCAAGTTATACATTTTTCTTTATTTCAAAGAGATTATCAGGTAAAGAATTTTGGAAAAATGCTTCCACAGTTATTATTTGTGTCACCATGTTCCAATGATATGCTTTTAAGTCACAGTCCTTCCAATAGTTTATGTAAAAAAAATATAATTAAACTGGGGGAATACACATGAATGTAATTCTCATCAAAACCAATTATAACGAAGCCAAACAACCACTGATATATTAAAAGTATTAGGCAAACAAAATAAATGCTGTTTGCAGTTGCAGAAAAAATACTTGCAAACAAAAGACCACAAGTTAAAAAATTGATAATTTCATCCACTTCTTCTTGACTTCCAATTTTATAAGTTGTAGTATATTTGTGTAAGAAAATTGACATCTTACAATTCTTAAAGTGCATATAAAGTAGTGGTTGTATCCACTTGAATTTGAAAATTCAAGTTTTAACTCGATTCTGCTCAACTTAGAGAATAAAGCGAATAAAACAAATGATTCGAATTATTCGAATAAACGAATAAAACGAAAAAACCCCCGGATAATTCGAATAAAATAAAAGCGAAATAGTTCGGATAATTCGAATAAATTAATAAACGAATAAAATAATTCGAATACACTAATACTAATACTAATACTAATAAAACCAATACTAATAATTCGAATAAATAATTCGAATAAGAATTCGTATTACGAATAGGAACTCTTACTCTAGCTCAATTCAATAATAATAAAGATTTTTTAAACGGGTTACATTTCTGCGCAAACATTGTGAAATTTTATAGTCAAATTCGCGTTACTATGAATTTTTAAAAACATAAAATTCATTGAAACGTGATAATAATTTTGGTATAAAGAATTTTAAATGCAAACTTTTCTTACAAAACCTAAAAAAATGAAAACACAATTGAAAATTTCGGAATTTTTTAAAATTATTTAAATTCAAGTATTTTATACGATTTATTTTATAGTTTATTTATTATTGTTTCAATTATTTTAATGGTACATTTAGAATCAAAAAATATAACATCTATTGCTGGATGCCAAACTTTAACTGTTTTAGTGGCCTATACATTGAATAATCCCAATTCATTCATCAATTATTTTAATAGTAGAGCAAGTAAGTATTAAATGAAAACAAACTATATATTACATTTATACAATCACTGATTTTATAAATATTTTTTAGAAAATTTTTTAGAAAGAAAATATTTCAGGAATAGATTGTAAGTTTATTTACAAAAAAATTTTTGTTATTCAACAGAGTTAATTTTTTTATTTCTTTTTTTAGTGGTTAATTATTTTAGAAACAAAGAACACCAATATTATTATGTTAAAAGGTGAATACTCTTTATTTCTATAATTTTACTTTATCTAACTGAAGTTAACAACAAATATACTTTAATTAGTAATAATGATTCAACCAAAGAGAAGAAAACAAATAATCAATCAAAATAAACAAATCTAAGAGGTAATTTGTATCGATTTGTCTGTTATTTTTTTACATAAACATCATGCTAAATAAATTTTTAAAAATTAGAGTGACTGCTGAAAACACTGAAGTTCATCAGAGTAAAAGAATAAAAGATAAAGATAAAAAATATACAGAAACAATAATTATCATTTTTGATGATTGTTAATTATTTATTTATAAAGGAATTTTTACAAGAAGTTTTTTAGTTAAATATTAATTTCCTATCCTTTTCAAGAAATTATGCGAAAAAAGCCAAGGGACAGGTGCGGCACAGTAAACCTGTCCCCTGTCCTTTTCAATCTTTTACTCGGAAAACTCGAAAAGGACAGGAAACAGGGAACCAGCCACTTACAACTGTCCCCTGTCCTTTTCATGTGACTCATTAAAAAAAAAAACTCATTAAAAATAAATAAAATGATGGCAAATGCAAGTTCATTCATAAGATACTATTGACTTTGACCCTATGACTTCTTTTTTGATTTTTTTGATTGTTTCTCCATAGCTTTCCTCTGTCGAATTTTTTGATATCTTGCCATTCTTTCAGGTGCAAGATGAATCCGAAGGAGAATTCAGATAACATTACATAAACTTTTTTTATATATGTCTCTATTCCATATGTTAATTGATGATGTATAAAATTCTTTTAAAGTTGCTTAGCAGATTGCGTGATTACTTGTTGCGTTAGCAATTGCTGAAGGTACAACTTTTTTCAAATTAATCTCATTCCTAATTTGCTCGAAAAAAATAAAAATGAAAGTTAATGCACAAACCCATATAACAATTATAGTATCCACATATTACAAATCTTAAAAAAATAAATTTGAGTAATATTTCTACTTATGTAGACTCTTTTTGCACTGTTTTTCCAATACAACCATAAAATAAATTTTCAAAATGAGAAAAAGAGAAGAACCCAGCATCAATCAAGGCTGTCACATTCTCACAAATTGATGCTATATTGACTATGGATTTATTTTATCCAAAATTATATCCCTGTGGAAAAACATTTGTAAGATCAAGACATTCAACATCTGGATTACCCAGAAAAGAAAATACTTTTCCTGATATGACCTGACATGTTTGGTAAAAGTTAATATAATAATAAAACACCACAATATTCTAAAGCAATACAAATTTACCATGTTTGTGGCCTCTTGAATAACATTGCAAAAAAGATTCAAATACTTGATGATTAACATTTTGTCCAGAAACTAATTGCTGTTCTATATCAGCCAAGCTGTGTTCATTTTGAGCAATCTGCCGTAGAGTAGTTGTCATTCTAGAACCAGAATCCTGTGAAGGAGTAGTAGCTAAAGTAGCAATATTCATTGAAATAGCTGTCATATATTCTTCCGTTACTTCTTTCCATATTTACATTATGTTGGGTTCCTTGATTCTCCCAAGATGCCCAGACAAAACAAGTGTATTCATGTTACTTGTATCTATCATTTCATTAAGTTTCTCTAATACTTTTTCAAGGTAATTTCAAGGTGGTGATTTCCAATTAATATTTTTATCCTTAAACTTGGCTAGTTTTTGTGATGTGGGATTCCCTCTTATTTCCTTTTTGTAATCATTTTGGAGGAGCATAACATCCAAAAATGAATAATAACAATAATTCACACTTACATTTAAAGCTCCGAACGGTTCGGTTCGGTTCAATGCCCAAACCGAAACCGAACCGAAAATGCGGTTTCGGTTCGGTTTTTCGGTTTACATTTTAATTTAAACCAAAAATTTCAGGTATCCCAAATTCGTTAACTATGCAAAAATAAACATAACATAATAACTTATAATGACTTGTGGCTGAATGTATGTTGCGAAGTAAAAATGCTGGAAGGATCCTGCTTCTATATACATGAAGTTATAAAGGATTTTAGATATTTAAAAATCCGTTATAATAATAATAAATTTATTAGTATTAGTCACGTTATAACGGATTTCAAAAATGTTAAAAGTCGTTATAACATGTATTTAATTAGGTTACACTTCGTTATAACGAGGTTCGACTGTGGTAACGAAGATCCATTTACAAATTATTTATTTATTAAAACAAATTCATTGCCGCAACCAACTTTTTAAGCACATACAAATTCTTATTGTTTTAGGCTCTAAACTACATCGCCTTTGATTAATTAAGTCTGTGCCCCCAGAGAAAACCCGTTCAATTGGGACACTAGTGGCTATATAAGTAATAGGTTTATTAGAAATTAATAAATCTAATCTTAAATAAGCAGAGTGCAAAAAATTAGAATACCGGGGATTGCCAAGTAGTCTCTAGCTATTCTTGATAAATTAGGATATTCCATTTCATGAGCCTAAAAAACAATTTTAAATGTTTTTTATATACTTGATATATAAGTAATTTATAATATTGTAAAGTCTTTACCTTCCAAAATGACAAAACATCTGTATCAAAATTTAATGGAGGACTGTTCAAATACATGTCAAGTTCATCTGTTTGAATGTTTTTACGTCTTTTGAGTATGTGAGATTCAAGTGTATTTGGTGTTTTGGTGGTTTGAATAGTAGTATTACACTCCTGGATTGGCATATATTCCATTTTCCATAAATCTGAAATTTTTTCTTTATACATTTCAATATAGTCATCAAATTCATTGTCTATGTAATACTGCATTTTCAGACGAGGGTCCATGACTATTAAATATTTATAGCAATTAACATTTTATATTTTATTAAAATAAACAAACAAATATAGATGTGTATATTTATATGCATACTGGTTGCAACTATGTAAACTAACCCATCCGAAGTTGGGTAAAATTTTTGCAATTTATCTTTAGCTTTCTCTGCTGCACTACAAATATCTTCTGGATGTTGTAACTCAAGAAAATCTTCAATTAAATCAATCAAGTAATTGTATATAGGAACCGATCGTCCTAAAGTAGGATAATGAGCATTACTAATTTCGGATGTCGCAATCTGAAAGCACTATAAAAAATAAAAATTAATAAATACACCTTTGAAAATTTAAAAATATAAATCAAACTATATACCTCCAATAAATTAGAAATTTTTTCAATTCTTTGCCAATCATTATCGGATAATATGTATGATTTAAGTTCTTTGTCAGCTGAGACCATATTATGAAGTGGCTAATAAAAAAAATGAAAAGAATTAATTTTTGAGAAAGTTCACAAATTAAATATTAAAACAATAATTTTACCTCACGTAGAAGTAATGCACGTTTCATCATCTCAAAACTAGAATTCCAACGAGTTTTGATGTCAGGGATCAATTGCAAATCATTAATATTTAATGCAATGCATTGGCGACTAAAACGTTCACGTCGTTGTGGAGAGCTTCTTATTTTAACAACTAGCTTTCTAAGCTATAATAAAAATGATTTTAATTAATAAAATAGTAAAAAGTTAATAAAAAAATTTTCATTTTACCTTCTTGATAACATTAATTTTGTCATCATCTTCTTCATCTAAAGCATCATCTTCTTTTTCTGGACCCATTCCTTTAAGTGATTTTAAGGCTTCTTGAGCTGCCAAGTTGATTATATGGGCCAAACAGCGTATTCTTTGGTTCCCTGCATCAAAATGAATTCCTTCACTACAAAAAGCCTGTTCCAAACAATTAAACATTGAATTCATATTGCTTGCATTGTCTGTGGCTATGCCTAAAATCTACATAAAAAAAAAAACAATTGAATAATTGAAAAATTTTCCAAATTACACATACATAGAATAATTATGATTTTAAAATTAAATATTAATCATGATTTTTCATTTAATTATTAAATAACTAACTTTTGTTAAAATACCAAATTCTTTCAAAACTTTAAAAAATACTTCAGACATGTTCTCACCAGAGTGAGAACCCTCTAAGTGACAAAAATCCAGAAGAATGCTTTTGAGCTCCCAATCTTTTGAAATCCAATGTGCTGTTATACCAAGGAAAGGAACTTGATTCTTTGACGTCCAAGAATCAAGTGTAAATGAAATTTGTCCAGGTACTTCTTGAAGTAGATTCTTTATAAAAATTAGATTTTCATTGAATGATTTAAAAATATTGTTACGTATAGTATCAGCAGAAAAAATTTTTGCTTCAGGTTTAAGTCTTTTGATCATAGTTTTAAAGAAATTACTTTCAATGACTGTAAAAGGTTGATCAGATGTAACAATCCATTTGATTAAATCATTATTCCAACTTTCTTGAGTAAATTTCTTACCAAAATCATTAATTATTTTTTAAAATATTAATATATATTGATTTTGAATTTGTATTCTATTAAATATAAATGATTAAAATTATACATACTAATTTATTTTCTGATTTTAAAAAAATATCAATTGGTCCAACTTCTTTACTAAATAAATTTGCATGAGACTTTTTTAAATGGTTTTTAAGAGTTGACGTCGAACCATCCCTTTGAGCTTTGTACAATTTACTAGAATATTCATTAAACAATTATTATTTCATTTTTTTCTATCCAAAAAAAAATATTATTGACTTATAGATTTTACCTGCAATGGTTACATTTATATTGATTTGTTTGTTTATTTAAAGTGAAGTTATTATGAACAATTGATCTATGCATATTTTTTTTTTCTATTTCGGTAATGGTAGATTCGTTAATGGTAAATTCGTTAATGGTAGATTTGGTAATGGTAGAATCCTCAGAAATAATAGAACCTTCAGCAATAATAGTTGCTGCTTCAAATTCTGAAAAGGCCTCATTATTTGCATCATAAAAGAATTCATTATCCATTGATATAAATTTTTTTATTATAAATATATAACAAAAAAAATTTTCACACGCGCGCGCACATTTTTTTTTGATAAACCAAATAAGGAATTTATATACAATATCTCTATAACGTATATCTTTCTATAATAATAATGCACTTCCCCGATTCTTTTTTTATATTTTTTATAATTAATTTTTCTCTCTGAAAATAAATACAGAAATACACATGATAACAAACCAATGTTTTTTTATTATCTACTTATTAAAAATCATCTCTATAAGCCGATTTTATTAAGTTTTTTAAAACTGAAGATTTTTTTTGTGACTTTGGTTTAACAAGATCTGCATGTATAACAAACATCTTCTATTAACGAAACTTTTCATAATATAAATATGAAGATCCAGCCAAACCGAAAAAGTTTGGTTTGGTTTGGTTTGGTTTCGGTTCGGTTCAAAGAGTAAACCGAAACCAAACCGAACCGAACCGAAATTTTTCGGTTTGACTTTTTATAGACCGAAACCGAACCGAACCGAAACCGAACCGAAATTTTTCGGTTTGAACCGAACCGTTCGGAGCTTTAAATGTGCTACAGATTGGTTAATAATTAAAAATAGAAATAGTAAAATAAAATAAAATAAAATAATAATAAAAATAAAAATAGAAATAAAATTTAAAATTAAAGGGTTCAGCCAAATTATCGTTGTCATCATCCAATCCTGGTAACAGTACTAAAACCATATTTCTTAGAACTTTTAACTTCCAGCTAATTTTATGATTACTTTTTTTAACAAATAATTTCTAAAAAAACCTTACAAAGTGAACATAAAATTATATATATAGGGATAAGTGTACATATATGAAAAGTATTAAACATAATGATTCTAATGAATATCAAAAGGCAATTTATTTTTTAGAAAAAGGTTGTAATTGTGGCTGCTCTTCAAGAATTCCCAAAGAACAATTTGCAGAATTAAGGGAATCTTTTCAAGCTCTTTCTAAGCCAAAACAAGACATATTTTTGATGGCCCAACTTAAAGCAATGGATGGTGTATTAACAAGCACTAGCAGACATCTTAAAAAGAAAACTAGATCTAATAAAAGAACTTTCTATCACTGGGATCACAATACACTCCTTTGTCAAGAAACTTATCTCAATATGTTGGGAATTGGTACATCAGGAAAATGGGTACAAATAATATGCGTATATAATACGCAATTGCAGGGATTAAGCATATAATATGCGTACAAATCATGTATTTTTTTATGTATGCAAATTGTACATATATTATATGCTTAATCTCTGCAATTGCGTATTATATACACATAATATTTGTACCCATTTTCCTGATGAAGGCTAAGATAACATAATAATAATGTGAGATTGTAAACTGTGGATGAACCAATTGCCCAGTTAATATTGACCAATTAGAACTATACATGAAGTTGAAATTAAAACCCCAAAGTCGAAATGTTTTGACTTGAGGCAACTACATAGTAAAAATCAGTTTCGACCTTATTTTGACCCTATTTCGACCAGATCTGCAAATGGTCAAAATAGTTTCAACTTCATGTATAGTTACATCACTAGCAGAAGATTATAGATCTAGACCTAAATATTTCACACCTCAAAAAGATCGAATTACAAGAGAAAATCGCCAGATTCACCCCAGATAAAAATTTTGATGCAGTGAGTCTCTCTGTTTTTTAACTTTTTTAATAGTTACTATTTTTCAATAAGATATTAATTATGCAATAAAATATAAAATGAGATCAATAAAAAGAATAAATTACATTGTTTGGAGGGGTTTAAAGAATATGGTTTTCCAATTTTTTTATTTTAAATAGTGAATTAGGAAAATCATTAATTGATTATCTGAGTTTTTTCTTCTTTTTTTTTACTCATATTAATAGTTAAAAAAGTTCATTTTAAAAGATTAACATTTTTTTTTTTTGCTTCACTGTAACTTACCAATGTTATGTGTGTGTCCGTTTAAATATTTATCTGAATTGCCCTTGGAATAAATTAAAGTTCCACGATTTTAACTTACTTAAATCCTTATCATAATTTGTGTCTGCGTGTGCAAACCCTGCTACCTAATTAGGAATTTCCTGCAGACTATATTACCGACACCAAATGGGGTATTCAATATAAGTTGATTAACAAATCTAATTAATGTCATAATGTAAATCCATATATGCAGATTTTTTTTTATGGTATGGTGCTTATCATCTAAAGACATCAAAAATTTTGGGTAAACTTTAAAATATATAAGCTCAATGACCATGCAAGATTAAAAAAAAAACTCTATAGTTTATTCTATATGACATAAGGAAAGATGCAATAGTTTTTTAAATTTTATCAAAATGAAAAGAGTTATAATGGTTTAAAGTTTGTCATTTTTACTATTAAAAAAAAATTTCACCACTGATCATTACTCTATTTAAAGAATATTTTCACGATATAAAGAAGTATCATTTGATACTTATGACTCATGAAATTCCACTAAAACAGATTCAGGAGCTCTTCTATGAGAGTGATACTTTTTAACTGCAAAAATAGCAGCTTTCCAGAAAGCCCCATCCTATAGG
Organism: Entrophospora sp. SA101; assembly: GCA_958430865.1. Taxonomy (NCBI): domain Eukaryota; kingdom Fungi; phylum Glomeromycota; class Glomeromycetes; order Entrophosporales; family Entrophosporaceae; genus Entrophospora; species Entrophospora sp. SA101. Next base: position 23,494 of record CAUDNR010004527.1, on the reverse strand, counting down.
CACTCATAAACCTATAACATCTTCTTGCAATTTACGAATTTTACAGAGAGAAATAGAATTAAGAGCCAATGGCACAGTTTGTTGTAAACCAGTGTGTAAATTTCAGTGTGTAACTAATGCAAATTTCTACAAATTTAGAAACTATCTGCAGACAACTGCTAATGTACGATGTTACACCCGCACATTCCACACATTGAATTTTATACACTGTTGTAAACCTTCCCAAGATTCTAATTCTGTAGTTAAAGATAAATCTCTCCAGTCATCACCAGATTCAATGTATTCATAGATTGACTCTTCGATTCTAATCCAGGTTCATTACATATAATTCATTCAAAATGCTTGTGCCAATCTGAGATTCATTTTCAAACATCTCCTTATCAATATATTCATCTGTAATGGGTTTAATAGTTCTTTCATTTTTTTAGTTTCACAAGCTTTTTGTAAATGCTGATTTCTTTTATTCTGTTTAGGCATTTTAACAAAAAAAAAAAGAAATAGATTTGAACTAAAAAATTGTCAAAAATCACATTTCATAAAAGGAATGATTTTCATACTAATAAGGACACTTGCAGATCATCAGAAATAATTGGAATAAAGAAATATGAAAAAAATAAAAAAATTATTATCCTAACCACATTTGCTTATTAAGTAAAAATTCATCTCCATATCAAATAGTATGATATAATGAAGTTTCGC
>CAUDNR010004527.1:5760-22785 GCA_958430865.1 Entrophospora sp. SA101 | reverse complement strand
ATGAAATTACAATAATTTAACAAATTTCTATTTTGTAGGAATATTATAAAACATCTATTTATATTAATTCTAAAATACATTTTCTTATCAAAAACGGCTTCATCAAACAACTAAATAATATTTATATCTGTCAAAGAAAGAATTTGTTAACAATTTAATCATTGTTAAAAAGAATCCAATATCTTTTTATGAAAACAATAAAATGATCCATGATAATATATCATTATTACCTATTATTTACTATATTAGAATGTCAACTAATATTTCTTTCTCAAAAAAAACAAAATAAAAATATTAGAATCATTTCTCTGATCATGTCTTATTCATTGTTTAACTAATATTATAATTAATTGAATTAAAAAAAAAACGAATGTATGTACCTTTTATGAATCTTGTTGTTAGCCAAAGAACACCCCCATTCATTCTTATTATTATAAACAAAAATTTCCACTAAATTTATTAGTAAGGAATTATTTATTAAATAATTATAATATTGACAGTTGACTACTCAACCCAAAATCAATAAAGCAATTTTATTTCTAAAGGTGGTTTTCGTTTTCATTGAAATTACTAAATTTTTTTAAAATTTTACTAAAAATGTAATGTCATTAAAAACTGAATGAATACCTTTCAACTGGTAATTCTTTTTCGTTTCTTTATGAAATCATACCTAAAATTTTTACAAGGAAATAAAATAAGTCTCAAAGAATGCGTGTACAAAATATCACGTTCCTTGTTAAAAACTATATGTGGGTGTACTAGTAACAAACAAAAAAGTAACTTCGATTTTAATAGTAAAAATTGACATGTTTCACAAAAATTTTACATAGCTATGACAGTAGACATGTCGATCGCGTGAAATCCTGTCTGACTGATAATACCAGTCAAATGTTATGTCACAGGAGGTGTAATTACATATATAAAATAGAAAATCCGACTTGTGTAACACATCAGTTTTTTAAAATTCAAACATCATTATTAATCAAAGATAAAACTATGACATTATAGCTTTCTAATGAGCCCTCTCACATATTTATAAGGCTCTCTATGTTAAACTATATTTATTCAAAAACAGCATTCAAAGCTAATATTTTTTACCAATATTACCTTTACAAACTTGATGAGTGGTTGAAGAGATGTAAAATATTGTAAGTTTTCATTTAGGTATAGCTTTATGTGGATTGTTGTTTATTAAAGTTTAGTGAAAATGGCAAAAAACTCCAAAAAACATACTAAATTCTGATAAATTTATTTATCAATACACAAAAAAGGAAAAAATTGTGTGCAGGAGAATATCAGGAGTCATAACCAAAAATAGATAATTAATTTTCAAATGCGGTAATTTGGTTGATGAACTTTAACACCAAGATTTTTTCTATTTTATTAATAACCTTTCCTAATTTTTTTCTAAAAGAAGGAATAAGTCTTGAAAAATCTGTGTCTCAAATTTGGTGGAGATTAGTGAGCAAAAAAGGGTTAAAATTAAGATTTGTGGCTAATTTTATTAATAGAATTTTGACATTGATCACCAAAAAATTTCGGAAAATACACTTCCCAATCATTTAATGTGACACATTGTTCAACTAATAGAATATTATACATCACTTTCTAACTAAATTAAAGTATAAGGTTTTGGGTATAGTGGCTGATAATGAAGTAGTATGGATAAAATGATTAATTTGAATGAAAATGCAATGAAGAAGATGTTTGATTCAGAAAATCAACATGTGTGTTGTCTTGCACATATTATTAATTTAGCTGCTCAGGATGCTCTTAGATCTTTAAAAGGGATTGGACCTGAAAATGAAAATGAAATTCTGAATGAAGATACAACTGCCTCAATGAGTGTCATAAAAAGTCATAAGTTTTATATTTTTAGTTTATATTTTAATATTTGTTATATTAACTTTTGTTTTTTTTTATAGTTAAGAAAATTAGTGGTTAACATAAGAGCTTCTCCTCAGAAGAGAGAAAAATTTAGATGTCAATGTGTTGTTTTGGGACTTAAAGAACTCCAACTATTTCCAGACATGAAAACATGTTGGAATTCAACTTTCAATATGATAGAAAGAGCCTTGATTTTGAAAAATGTAAATCAAAGCTTTAATTAAATCAATTATTTATTCTTATTTTTAACAATCTGCAAATGAACCAGAGAATTCTTATAGTGATTGGCAGTGCAAAAATAATAAAGCACAATGTTTTGGTATTACAAACTTTATTCTTTTTATGAATGTATAAAGTAAATCTCATAGATTATTGTATCAAAATATTAAAGGGCTTGGAATGTTTCTTGAAAACTTTTATATGTAAGAAGCTGAGATTTCAAGAAGTTCATAACATATACAGTGTGGATCATCTATACTCAAAAGTTAAAATTTTTGAAATATTATGTGATCCACACATTAGATTTTAAAAAACTTACCACCATTCAATTCAGCTTTAAAAGGGGAGTCTATTAATATATATAAAAAAATTTGTCTCAAATTTTCTTTTCATAGGTTTTTTAAATTTGAAAGTTATGCTCAGAAGTGCAACAATAATTTTCGTGTTACAATATTTTGAATCTCACGACCAAATTTGGTAATGATTTTCTTTTAATGTAATATGTTCGTTAAACTTTTTTGTTGTAAAGAACTTTTATTTATTAATAAAAAAAGGAAATAAATAAATCAAATAAATCAAATGTATGTTGTAGAAAATATTCCATGAAAAAAAAATTGTTACACGAAATTTACTTAGTCTCAATTTCTTAAATGTATAACAAAATTCGGAATTTTCAAAATGCTAAGGCTCTGCCAATTTTCAGTTTAAGAAAAAACCAGCCGATAAGTTTTGAAGCTTGAGTCATGAACAATAAAACTTATCGGTTAAATTTTTTAAAATGATATAATTTTTTTTTGTTTTAGTATTTTGAAGTTGACCAATTGTTACTATAAGCAATTAATGATTATAGATGATCTGCACCATAAATGTTAAATGTATAAAAATTATAAAACGAAAATGGTAGTTTTGGAGAATGAATGATGCCTAGAAATTACTAATACTAATAAAATAGCATCAGTAATAGTAATTTGCTATTATTTAAAATTTTAAAACGTCAAAAATAAAAAATGCAGAATTAACAATAGTTGAAGGAGAATCTCTAATGTATTAAAAATTCATATAACACTGTCCAGCACACAATAACCTATTATTCTAATGATGCTAAAAGTGCTAGAGACGTTCCGATGCGCACGTAGCTTTTGGAAATCATGCATTTGCAAAATTGGAGGGATAAAAAGTAAAAATTAAATATACAAAAAATTTATTCCTACATAATAACCACTAAAAATTGCATTTCGAAAGTTGGGAAACCTTCTTTGTTACATATAAAAATGTGCAAGACGCAATGTAATTATGAATTATATGAATCAAATGGAAGATGCGAAGGACATTCGAGAAGATTCCAGCTCAAGTTTTACAACTTTTTCTTAATACAAATAATAATAATAGAGTTTGGATCCGTAAACCGACCTGAAAACAGATAATATTAATATTAATATTAATATTAATTATTATGATATAGCAATAAGAAAATGAGGGTTGAAACTGGTCCCTATAATTGTGCAATTCTTCAAGCAATGGAAAAATAACTCTTTTAACATTAATACGAAAGCATATAAATAGACCATTTGTGGACCACAAAATTTGCATCACTAAAGTTTTGTTTATAATTGTCCAAAAAATTCTAAATCTGTTTTGAATCCAGTTCCAAACCCACACTTCATCATCTTCATCATCATTTAAAATAAATTCTAAAAAAAAATTTATTTTAATCAAAAAAATGGTCAAAAGATCCAAACAAAAATTTTTATGAACTGATGTTGGAAGTGCAATTGAGTAAGTATTGTCAGAAAAGGATAGTTGTGATCATTGCCGTCATTCTTTTTATAGAAAAAAAAACCGGAAGTGAGTCATACGAATCTACATTCTCGTCTTGCGTTATGCGTAATAATACCTAACATACATGTGATAATTCTTGTCGGTTGATAAACAGAATTCCTAATAATTTTGATTTCACAGAGTATGATTATTACAATAATTAAATAAATAAATGGTGGCAATTATATAGTAAGAGTAATAGTAATAGTAACAATTTTAAATGATTATTTTGGAAATGAATACCTCCGCAGGATCATTTTATACGAAACTTTATCTTCAAATCACAATTGATGAAAAGTTATTTATTTGCCTTTCATCAATCATTGAAAAAACGAAAAATGACTGATAATAACGTTTACCCGACTTCTTTCTCTCACGAAGTTGAAACATTACTATCGACTGCTTGTAAAGATCAAAGACTTCAAAGGCTTATCAATCAGCAGTCTTATAAAATGCTCTTCCTACATAATGAATTGAAGGCGAGAAATTATGTGTAAAACGTTATCGTTTTATTTGTAATACATACATATACAGCACATTAATATTAAGGGTTTTTATAAATACTAATATTCCTGCGCATTCTATTTTTTTAAACTATATATATAGCTTATTTTTTTTCTCCTATGTAAATGTTCAACCTTTAATAATAAAACTTGACGCCCATCATTTTCTACATCGATCTGCTTCGTTTCCAACAATTTTTCCATTATAATATTAATAAAAATCATTTTACTTGACAAATGTCATATAGTACATATAATAATAACAGTTTAATATCAGAAGATAAAATAAACTTTACGTAAAACTTATTGTGGAATGCAATTATACACTGTGTATATATCTTGTGGAGCACCTCAAAAGGTCAAATTTTTATCATCATTAAGATTAACCGAGTTCTTTTTCGAGCCGGGTCATAAAAATTAGGTTTACAAGGTCATATATATAGTATCTGCGATAACCTATAACACAGTGTTGATCAGATGAAATTATTGAGAATTGATCTGCATAATAGTCACATTGGAAAGGACCCCAGAGTACTCAATGGATGTTCTGCGTAACAGATAATACTCGTGAATTCAATTAATTTAAAGTAAAAAAAATAAAAAAAATAAGGATATGAGGAGCAAAAAAACTATATTATCGGTGACGCTTTGTTTTTACATAGATATGTTGCTTGCCGCCTTCTCTGTATATCGGTGACAATAAATCCACAGATCCGCTACTTTCTAGAAGTTATGGAATTTCAAAGTTTAGACATTGTATAGTTAACACTCTCTATAATGGACATTTGGCTTACTATTATGAAAAAATGCCCATTATAGAGTGAATCTACTATAGAAAGTAATAGTGCTTAAATTTTCTCAATCTGTTATCAAAGAGTGAATGGTATGTTAAGATACATTTATTCAAATATATTTATTATTATTATTTTATTAATAGTATATTATATTTGATGTTATTAATCCACATCTACTTTAACGCATTCTATATAAAAATTTATTTTATTATTTTAATCTTTTAGATAAAATAAATATTAAAAAGAAAACCAATTAATTAAGCATTTAGACGAATAAATCTTTTCCACGTTAACTTGCACATTCAATTTTATTGGCATATATAGATTACTGCTGATCTTATACACTTGAACAAAAATCAGCGCTATTTACATAACATTGTTTTTTATTACATGCTATCTTATATTTTTAGATGATACATCAAGCTTCAACTAAGGAGTTATCAGTTAAATATGAGGCGAAGACTACAATCTTATTAATTGTTTTACACGTTCAAACTATCAAAAATGATTGAACCAATGATCTAACTTAATGAAACATGGCTTATTAGAATAGTATCGTAAAGGTAATATAATAGTGTTTTAATGTTCATAACGATATACAGCAAACAAAAATATCTCACTAACTAATGATTCGAATTTTATGAATTAGACACCTATTGAGAGAATTCAAATGGTAATTGTTTATATCCAAAACAGCCAGATATGACTGAATTATGGTAATTTCAGTTAATTTGATATATACGTTTTTTCTCATGATATGTATTACTTTATTATTAGCAATAAAAAATTATAATTAGTAAAAATTCCGTATACTTTACAATAATAATTCCATAGCAATAAAAATTATAATTCATACAGAATTTCTGTATGCAAATTTTCTAGAGATTGAGTATGCTTCTTTCTTACATTGTACGTCTCTTTCTTACATTGAGTATGTTTACTCTGTATATTGAATACGTTTACCCCTTACAATAAGTATATTTTTTAGTACAATCCCATTCATTATTTATAAAATTTATAGGTTTTTTCCCATGTACGTAAAAATACATTGTTCCTTACATTACATAAACTTTTATGGAAAATTTTACGTACATTATTAAAGGATCATTCCTTACCAGTGTTGGAAATTCAGGGTGCGGAGGGTGCGGACGCAGCAAGTTACACAAAAATTGTGGAACATTTTATGTGCAAATTATATATAATACGTAGTACCAAATAAAAATATATTTTGTAAGCGTTATTTGTAACATTAATTTATTTAGTTCGCGTCTCTTTCAATTTATTTTATTTATGTTTATTTATATTTTATTTATATTATCAATCCATTTAATTTTATTATAAAAAAGACATCTTTTAAGGTAATAAAGATGACTCATATTTTACAACAATTAAAATATTTGTTAGTAGAATATTTAATTTTGACTTTTGAAAAATAATTCTTACACTTACTATATAAAAAAATTTTAATTAAAAATGTCTAATAAACAAATTACTAAAAGAATTTTATTCATTGATGAAGATTCAAATCCTAAAAAAAATAAAACATTAGAACAATCAACTTCATCAATTGATTTTTCTGCCAAAGTTCATAATACTCCAGTTCACCAAATGGAAATTTTTGAGATATCTGATGATGAATCAATTGGTAGTGATAATACTATAAGTTCTGGAGATGAAAAAAAATCACATAATAGAGAAACCATTGATCCTGAATGGTTTAAATTATATCCATGGTTAGAAGTTGAAGTTTCCAATGAAAAAACAATCTTATATTGCAAAATCTGTAGAGATCAAAATGGGAATACCAATTTTGCAAAAGGTTCATCTAATTTAAAACTATCAGGAATTAAAAAACATTCAAATTCTAATGCACATAAAAAGTTTGAATTATTTGAGATAGGGTTTATAAATCAACTGAGCACCAAAAATTAACAATAGTTTCATTGATGCAAATTATTTATTTTTGTTCAAAAAAAAATATTTCATTGAATGTATATCCTGATATGTGCAATTTAATGTTCTTGCAGACAAAAAACAAAGTTACTAATGATAAAAAATTCAATTTAAAACCTGTGTCCATAGCAAAGCCATCATTATCTAAATCAACATATGGGAGTTATGCTAATAATAAATCTGGTTCTGAATTTTTAGAATGTATAGTTTCTGTAATACAAAAAGAACTTTTTGAAGAATTGAATTCATCTCCATATTGGAGCATTATGATTGATGAGACAAATACTATTAATAATAAGTATTTAGCAATTGTAGGAAAATACATGGTGGATAACATACCATACATGAGATATTTGGGAATGATTGATTTGGAATCAACTGATGGAGAAAATATTTTTAATCAAATAATATCATTTTGTGATGACAAAGAAATAACCTCTCAAAAAATAATTCATTTTGGAAGTGATGGTGCATCTAATATGACTGGTTATAAAAGTGGTGTTGCTGCAAGACTTAAAAAAATAAATCCATTCATGTCATCTAATCATTGTGTGTCACATAGACTACATTTGGCTGGAAAAGATGCTTCTAATGAAGTTTTATGTTTTGAAAAATATGAGGAAACCTTAAAAAATTTGTATGCATTTTTTCTAAATCACATAAGAGACAAAACATGTTAAGAATGATGTAAGACATTAATGATGAACCAACACTAAAGATTTTAAATTTATGTGAAGCACGATGGTTGTCCTTTTCTAATTCTGTTAGTAATTTGTATAAAATTTTGAATTCAGTACTTGCAACTCTTAATGATTATGTTAATGAAGGTGATAAACAAGCTGAATTATTGTATAATCAGTTGGATCAAGATTTTATTTTTGCAACTATGTACTTTGCTGACTTAACAAATATTCTAAAGAAATTGATCAATACTTTCCAACTAGATTTTTTATCATTATCTCAATTTAAAAAAAGCCTCAACAATACAATAAATGAAATAGAGTATGAATTCATTGGTAATGAGCAATTTCCACCTAACAATGGTTTCATTTTCAAAGAATATTTAAATAAGCATAATTTTAATTCTCCACCATTTATTAAAGAGTATTCCATTGCAATAATTGATGCTATTCAAAGAAGATTTCCACAAATGGAATTATATAGCTCATTTATAAGGATACCGGCTGCAACTTTTGATGATGGTTGCTACCATCTTTGCATCATATAAAAACGATTGCAACCACTGGTTGCAACCACCTTTACAACCATTTTGTTTCCTTTTTTGGATTGCGACATGGAACACTAGTGGATGAGGTTAGTGATTGCATTCATGAGATTCATGAATATTCATTAAGGGGATTACACATATCAAATCAGATAATCAAAGCATGATTTTTAACTGTTTTGATATGTGTAACCTATTCATGAGTTTCATGAATGCAATCACTAGAGGAGGTCTATTGTATTTAGTTAACTTATTAAAAATATCTGCATATTGTTAAAGTCTAACTATTTTGATATCAATATAAGTATCTTCATTTTTTCAGGATTTATATTTGTGACCTGAAATAGATCAACATAGTTGTTTTTATTTGACCAATAAAATTTATAAAACTATGCATGTGAAAAATTGAAGTTCATTGAACATCACTAGGTCATACTCCTGATCTCTGGATCCAACCATAAGGTTGAAAATGACTATTTTAGTCAATTATTTAGTTGACTGATAATAATTATTGTCTGACCTACTATAAATAATAACATTTTTTGTGGTACAGAAAAACTTATCATTTAAAATGTAAAATAATAATAATTTCTATGTGGAGAGTATCAATATCATCAATTTCCAGAAATATTTGGTTATTACTGCCATATTTGTTCCTTAAGAGCAGTTGTTCACTGATACAGGTAATAATAAGACCAATAAAAGAACAACCATTAATCCAAAAAATTTTCAAAGAATGAAAGAAATAAAAGTATTATCAGTTCATTTAAATGAATATTTTCAATTTAGAAATAAATAAACACCAATGAAAAGTTTCCAATTACAGAAATGATTAGCAGAGAAATTTGCTGCAAAATATTTTATTAAACATGTTTTATAACTGTATATTTTTAGAATTTTAAAAATCTTGGGAGGAGATGTTTAAACAAATAATCAAATTTGAACTGCCTTAATTATAAATAATAAAATAATTGTTAATATCAAAAAAAAAAATTTAGCCAGCTAAGGATTTTTTTTGGACCAGCATGGTCAGGATCAGGAATGCAATTTTGATGATCGTTTATTGATAACAATTTAAATAATTGAATGAATTTAGAGCAATTGCACCACATCCAGGAGTTTCAACAAATAAAAATAACATCCAAATGAAGGATCACTTACTATTCATTTGATTTTAATTCTTTTATTTCATCAGTAAAATGTCACAGGATGTTGATCGAACATATGTATATATTTGTGCAATGCAATGCAAATACATGTTCGAGTTTACACCTAATCATTGCAATGTTAGGCCGTGCTATATAGTAAAGGATCCTTAGTGTGTTTTATAGGGTTGTTAATGGAACATAATGGGTTGGGTTGGGTTCATATTATTGTGGAACAAGGGTTAACCCAACCCAACCCGGGTTATTACAAAAAATTAGAAATCTTAACCCACTCCACGATGGAGTGATACATAACCCGGGTTGATGCCAGAACATTATGCTCCATTTAACAACCCTAATGTTTTATCATTGGGCCATCTGGGTTGTAGAACCATTTAATAATTTATTTTGTATTATTTTGGCTGGTTTTTCCATGAATGAATTATTTTTTCTATGATTTCTACTGCATGTCTTTTGCTATACTCGGGTTGACTAAACAATGATAATTATGCTTACAGTATACATCATTTGAATCCGAAATGCCAAAATAGTTTTTCGAGTTGCCGAAATTATATCCGAAATTATTTGAGCACTTTAACTCAATAGCCGAAATTCTGGGTAGTTTTTTATGTGTATTGAAATTGATTTTTTTAAAACCAATTTCGGCTAACATCCTTAGTTAGTAATAACCCTTTACCCAAAATAATACGACTATTTTTTTTAAATGAATCCCGAGACACTGAAATCATAACAATTGTGATGTGTGTAAATATGTTTTCACCTAATATTAAATCAATTAGAGTTGTGTTTGTACACGAGACATGAGACATGTTATGCTTCATTACTCGCAATTCGACCGTAATTCAAACTCCAGTTGAACCGCGGTTTGAATAATATTTGTTACACTAAAAACTTTAATATATTTAAAAATGTTGGTAACACCATTGCAATTATTGATTATTAAAAACAACTCAATGAATTTGTACCGTGTTAATGATACAAGTCATTTTAGTCGTCGAACTTTATTTACCCTTGTAGATCCTTTAATTCTTCCAAAAATAATCACCAGAGACAAAGTAGGAAGACTTTTTGATTTGTCGCAATTCTGAAAATTTGAAAGCTTTGATCAATCTTAAAATCAATTCAATTGCCAGAATTTAGAACATAAGTGCTGTAATATAGATAGAGTCTGCAACTAGTTGCCATTCGTGACGTTGCAACAAGTTGCAGACACCAATTTTAGAGACGTGGTAGATTTTGAAAACAGCGTCCATTTTCCTGATTATAATTTGAAACTTACAAAACATATAATTTCATAAAAAAAAAATATCTGCATAATAATAATATCTTTTTTTCAGACAAAACATTTCTAAATTTGTTAATTTTGCAAATTTTATTAGTGACGCGGAATACATGACAATGAGTCCCGCATTCTAGAAGTTCACGAGATATTTTCGAAAAAAAAATTCAGTCGTAATAGTCGTAATGTGACCAATATTATCGTTATTATTAGTATTAGTAATAAAGAAAAATTTCCAAATTTGCAAATATTTAAAGTTTCATTGTTAAAATAAATGAAATTTCTTTAAATTCTTTTTTATTAAAAAAAAAAAAAGAAATTGTCATCTATTGCATATACACTCTTTCGTATTTTGATAAAAAAAAAATAATGCGATATAAGAGCTATAAATATTATTATAATATAAATTTTAAACTATATAAAAATGTATAGATGTCATAAACACCATCGACGTCATTATTTTGGCGACTTATATAAAAAATTTCATAACCCTATTCGTAACAAACCTCACAAAGTCTTAAAATTATTTTCCAAGTTAAACCTAAGAGAAAGATCAGAAAGCTCTGTCTTCCCATTCACTGAATCTGAAAGTGAAATAACACCAAACACTGTCAATGCAACATTTTCAAATGGTGATGAAATACCCATAAAAGTGCCTACTGAAAGATTCATAAAGAAATTAGTAAAGAAGTATAAGAAGCAAGAACACATAAACTCTGACAACGCATTCTATTTGTTCTTATTAACTTTACAAAATAAAATTGAACATGATCACAATTACAAAGAACTTCGTTCTCAATTTATGAAAGAAATTGCTTTAGTCGCTTCTATAACTTGGAGGAATTGTCCTATATATTATAAACAAGCTTTTGTGAGATTGGCTTCCAGAATCTCTTCCTCAAATGATACAAATGTCAACTTTTCTTTCGCTATATTTTGTAAAACTTTTAATAGATTAACGTCTAGAATAAAAAAATCTTGATCATTTTATTAATCATTTTACATTACATTCTTTATCTTTATTGTTATAGTTATTAATAAAATTTAGAAAGTTATCTTTTAATTTATTAATTGTAAAATCACATGACCAATCTTTTACTTTGCTAATTAGTTGAATAATGTCTTGCATTAAATAATCTAAACCTACTGGTGAATGGAAATCAGATTCAACTAATAATCTATCCTCTGGCACAAAGTTTATCAGATCGTGCAATCTATTTGACAATCTTTCATTTATAACCTTACTAAAACTAAAATAACATTCTATCGATAATAATTTACTCTTTTTATTCTTTTTAGGACTGTTGTTTAAAGATAATAAAAGTTTTATTGTATCAATTGATCCGCAGAATGAATGAAAGCATATTTTCAACTGTAAATCATTATTAATACTGTCAATTTGTTGAGTATTTTTTTGTTGTACAGTAAATCACGTGGTTTATAATTGTTTGTATTTTACATGTGGGCGGAAATTGGTCATTAAAGCTCCTTGTGGACTGGCTTGCAATCCTATAAAAAATTATTAACAGAAAATGTACAGGAAATATATAGAGAAATGTATGGAATACGCATGGGATTTATGGAAAATGTAAGAGGTCTCTGGTAAAAGTGCACAGAAAACATGGAATTCATAAGGATAAATACAGAATGCACATGAAACACATAGGATTTATGGGAAAAATGAATTCCACATGTTTTCCATAAATCTTATGTGCGTTTCATGTGTGTATTGTAACTATCCTGTACAAATTATGTGCTTTCTGTGCACTTTCACTGGAGATCCCATACTTTTTCTGTAAAAAATACAGCCTTAATAATAACACTGAGGAGCCAGATACAACTTTCTTTCTTATCTGGACTTTTTCCTTGTTTAATAACATCATAGTAATGGGTGGATGATAAGGATACCGGCTGCAACTTTTGATGATGGTTGCTACCATCTTTGCATCATATAAAAACGATTGCAACCACTGGTTGCAACCACCTTTACAACCATTTTGTTTCCTTTTTTGGATTGCGACATGGAACACTAGTGGATGAGGTTAGTGATTGCATTCATGAGATTCATGAATATTCATTAAGGCGATTACACATATCAAATCAGATAATCAAAGCATGATTTTTAACTGTTTTGATATGTGTAACCTATTCATGAGTTTCATGAATGCAATCACTAGAGGAGGTCTATTGTATTTAGTTAACTTATTAAAAATATCTGCATATTGTTAAAGTCTAACTATTTTGATATCAATATAAGTATCTTCATTTTTTCAGGATTTATATTTGTGACCTGAAATAGATCAACATAGTTGTTTTTATTTGACCAATAAAATTTATAAAACTATGCATGTGAAAAATTGAAGTTCATTGAACATCACTAGGTCATACTCCTGATCTCTGGATCCAACCATAAGGTTGAAAATGACTATTTTAGTCAATTATTTAGTTGACTGATAATAATTATTGTCTGACCTACTATAAATAATAACATTTTTTGTGGTACAGAAAAACTTATCATTTAAAATGTAAAATAATAATAATTTCTATGTGGAGAGTATCAATATCATCAATTTCCAGAAATATTTGGTTATTACTGCCATATTTGTTCCTTAAGAGCAGTTGTTCACTGATACAGGTAATAATAAGACCAATAAAAGAACAACCATTAATCCAAAAAATTTTCAAAGAATGAAAGAAATAAAAGTATTATCAGTTCATTTAAATGAATATTTTCAATTTAGAAATAAATAAACACCAATGAAAAGTTTCCAATTACAGAAATGATTAGCAGAGAAATTTGCTGCAAAATATTTTATTAAACATGTTTTATAACTGTATATTTTTAGAATTTTAAAAATCTTGGGAGGAGATGTTTAAACAAATAATCAAATTTGAACTGCCTTAATTATAAATAATAAAATAATTGTTAATATCAAAAAAAAAAATTTAGCCAGCTAAGGATTTTTTTTGGACCAGCATGGTCAGGATCAGGAATGCAATTTTGATGATCGTTTATTGATAACAATTTAAATAATTGAATGAATTTAGAGCAATTGCACCACATCCAGGAGTTTCAACAAATAAAAATAACATCCAAATGAAGGATCACTTACTATTCATTTGATTTTAATTCTTTTATTTCATCAGTAAAATGTCACAGGATGTTGATCGAACATATGTATATATTTGTGCAATGCAATGCAAATACATGTTCGAGTTTACACCTAATCATTGCAATGTTAGGCCGTGCTATATAGTAAAGGATCCTTAGTGTGTTTTATAGGGTTGTTAATGGAACATAATGGGTTGGGTTGGGTTCATATTATTGTGGAGCAAGGGTTAACCCAACCCAACCCGGGTTATTACAAAAAATTAGAAATCTTAACCCACTCCATGATGGAGTGATACATAACCCGGGTTGATGCCAGAACATTATGCTCCATTTAACAACCCTAATGTTTTATCATTGGGCCATCTGGGTTGTAGAACCATTTAATAATTTATTTTGTATTATTTTGGCTGGTTTTTCCATGAATGAATTATTTTTTCTATGATTTCTACTGCATGTCTTTTGCTATACTCGGGTTGACTAAACAATGATAATTATGCTTACAGTATACATCATTTGAATCCGAAATGCCAAAATAGTTTTTCGAGTTGCCGAAATTATATCCGAAATTATTTGAACACTTTAACTCAATAGCCGAAATTCTGGGTAGTTTTTTATGTGTATTGAAATTGATTTTTTTAAAACCAATTTCGGCTAACATCCTTAGTTAGTAATAACCCTTTACCCAAAATAATACGACTATTTTTTTTAAATGAATCCCGAGACACTGAAATCATAACAATTGTGATGTGTGTAAATATGTTTTCACCTAATATTAAATCAATTAGAGTTGTGTTTGTACACGAGACATGAGACATGTTATGCTTCATTACTCGCAATTCGACCGTAATTCAAACTCCAGTTGAACCGCGGTTTGAATAATATTTGTTACACTAAAAACTTTAATATATTTAAAAATGTTGGTAACACCATTGCAATTATTGATTATTAAAAACAACTCAATGAATTTGTACCGTGTTAATGATACAAGTCATTTTAGTCGTCGAACTTTATTTACCCTTGTAGATCCTTTAATTCTTCCAAAAATAATCACCAGAGACAAAGTAGGAAGACTTTTTGATTTGTCGCAATTCTGAAAATTTGAAAGCTTTGATCAATCTTAAAATCAATTCAATTGCCAGAATTTAGAACATAAGTGCTGTAATATAGATAGAGTCTGCAACTAGTTGCCATTCGTGACGTTGCAACAAGTTGCAGACACCAATTTTAGAGACGTGGTAGATTTTGAAAACAGCGTCCATTTTCCTGATTATAATTTGAAACTTACAAAACATATAATTTCATAAAAAAAAAATATCTGCATAATAATAATATCTTTTTTTCAGACAAAACATTTCTAAATTTGTTAATTTTGCAAATTTTATTAGTGACGCGGAATACATGACAATGAGTCCCGCATTCTAGAAGTTCACGAGATATTTTCGAAAAAAAAATTCAGTCGTAATAGTCGTAATGTGACCAATATTATCGTTATTATTAGTATTAGTAATAAAGAAAAATTTCCAAATTTGCAAATATTTAAAGTTTCATTGTTAAAATAAATGAAATTTCTTTAAATTCTTTTTTATTAAAAAAAAAAAAAGAAATTGTCATCTATTGCATATACACTCTTTCGTATTTTGATAAAAAAAAAATAATGCGATATAAGAGCTATAAATATTATTATAATATAAATTTTAAACTATATAAAAATGTATAGATGTCATAAACACCATCGACGTCATTATTTTGGCGACTTATATAAAAAATTTCATAACCCTATTCGTAACAAACCTCACAAAGTCTTAAAATTATTTTCCAAGTTAAACCTAAGAGAAAGATCAGAAAGCTCTGTCTTCCCATTCACTGAATCTGAAAGTGAAATAACACCAAACACTGTCAATGCAACATTTTCAAATGGTGATGAAATACCCATAAAAGTGCCTACTGAAAGATTCATAAAGAAATTAGTAAAGAAGTATAAGAAGCAAGAACACATAAACTCTGACAACGCATTCTATTTGTTCTTATTAACTTTACAAAATAAAATTGAACATGATCACAATTACAAAGAACTTCGTTCTCAATTTATGAAAGAAATTGCTTTAGTCGCTTCTATAACTTGGAGGAATTGTCCTATATATTATAAACAAGCTTTTGTGAGATTGGCTTCCAGAATCTCTTCCTCAAATGATACAAATGTCAACTTTTCTTTCGCTATATAATAGATTAACGTCTAGAATAAAAAAATCTTGATCATTTTATTAATCATTTTACATTACATTCTTTATCTTTATTGTTATAGTTATTAATAAAATTTAGAAAGTTATCTTTTAATTTATTAATTGTAAAATCACATGACCAATCTTTTACTTTGCTAATTAGTTGAATAATGTCTTGCATTAAATAATCTAAACCTACTGGTGAATGGAAATCAGATTCAACTAATAATCTATCCTCTGGCACAAATTTTATCAGATCGTGCAATCTATTTGACAATCTTTCATTTATAACCTTACTAAAACTAAAATAACATTCTATCGATAATAATTTACTCTTTTTATTCTTTTTAGGACTGTTGTTTAAAGATAATAAAAGTTTTATTGTATCAATTGATCCGCAGAATGAATGAAAGCATATTTTCAACTGTAAATCATTATTAATACTGTCAATTTGTTGAGTATTTTTTTGTTGTAACTTTTTTAAAATTTCAACAATTTTTCCACTTGATTGTACACAATGTAAACTAATGCTTTTACCATATCTAATTGCTAATTCAATTTGTTTCTCTAATATTAATATTTGATGATCAATCGATATTTGATAATTTGATAATTTCTTATTATTATTTGGATTTTTTAATTTAAATGATCTATCAATTCCAACTTCTCCAATTAAACAATTCTCATTGTATTTTATTATTAAAGATTCAAGTTTGTCATACCAAATATTGAATGCTATTGGGTTTGGCAATTCTTTAATAAATTCATCATATAATGATGAACTATTGTCATCTTTGTTTTCTGATTTATAATTAATTATTGATTTATAGTGTTCTTGATTGTTAGGTAT